>PVLC010003477.1:0-96895 GCA_004027655.1 Graphiurus murinus
CTGGGGATTGAACTCAGGGGCATTCTACCTCCGAGCTACACCCCCAGCCCCATTTTTTTTTTTATTCTTTATTTTGAAACCGAGTCTCACTAAGTTGCGGAGTGCCTCACTAGGTAGCTGAGGCTGGCCGCGAACCCGGATCCTCCGGTCTCAGCCTCCCGAATGCTGGGATTACAAGCGTGCGCCACCACGCCCGGCTGCAGGTGGCTTTTCTTTAACTATGAATTAAATTTCCATTAGTCTTTCCTGTTAGTTTCATCACAGGTGAAAGCCAGTCAAATGCAAAGAAAAGCCACCCTCTCTAATGTGAAATCTTCAGTAGTATTTGAAGTTTAGCACCTAAAATAAAATACTCTGAGGAACAATGTAAAAATAAAAAGCCAAATTCTGAATTTCTGGATGTTTAAAGAGGTATCTACTCACGTCTTTACTGGAAAAATGGCAATTCCCCTCAATGTGCTCCTGCTCGGCCAGGAATAGGCTTAATACTTACAAGATCTTTCACCACTTATCTTGATTTTCTGACTTTATTTTTTATCAAAAAGTAATTTTCTTTCCCCAGCCTTCAGCCATTATTCTCAGTCTTTGGAGGCTGTTTAAATTGTCATACTGAGCTATGCTTCCCAACCTACCGGTATTCTTGCATAAATGAGCGACCGTAATGAATACTTGGTAAGGGACATAAAATGATCTCATTAAAATGGATCCTATTGATTTTTTGTCGGCAAGATTTATCTGGTTGTACTCGAATGAACTCATCTTCTGAATTATTTTTAATGAAATGAACACATAGCTTAAACTTTTTGATGATCTCTCAGACCCACTCAATATATGAAAATCAATAAAATTAGCATTTGCTCAGCACATTTGTGATCAGAGCCCATTTTACGTTTCGGAGGCAGCCTGCACATGTTAGCATGACATCACAAACAACTGAAGCGTTTAGTATTAGATTATCATCCAGTAAGAAGCTGCTGCACACTAGACTTAGCCAAAATCCTTTCAAAAGCGTTTAAGATGGTTATTATCATCTCCAATTTGCAGGTGAGAAAAGGAGAGTTAAGTTATTGGTCCCAAATCACAGTGATTAAGGGACAGAGCTATGACTTTCTCCCGGGGCTTTTTCATCCCAAGCTTCTTTTCCTGTTGTTATCCTGCTTATACTTAGCCCTGAAATGAATCAAGACAATATCAAAATGACATGCGCAGAGTTGGCTTATGAAGAAGAGATTTCAGTTGTGACCCTAAGAACACATCCAAGCTAAGATGATCTTGACTGACTGATTAAAAAATACTGAAGAGGAAGAACCAGAAAGGACAGGAATTCTCGGCGTTGGCTTCCTGCTGGCAGAACCTCTCTGTGTCCTCACAGTAGCATGGACCTGGCTATTGTAGCTTTTCTTTTTTGGCAGGAGGGTAAGTTTAGTTAACAATCAGTGAGCAGACACCTGCTAAGTGAACTACAGGGATGTGCGGACCAGAAACAAAACACAAATGAAGTTCATTCTCTGACCTTAAGGAACTGTCAATTTAATCTCTTGTACTTCTGCTATCCCTCCCACTCCAATCAAAGGAAGATGGGAGACACACTACTTACACTTTGATGTGCAATGCAGGAATTTGGAAGCTGCATGTTCCAGGCCTGCCCTGCCTCTCAGAGGCTGCTAGTCTGGTTCACAGTCCCTAGGTGGGACGCCCGCCCATGGGGTAAGTGCTCCTTGTCATGTTATGCAAATGCCCCCCACCTTTGCTTCATCAACTGGAGGCTGAGGGTTGCCCTTTGCTGCAGGAAGCATGGAGCTTGCTCCCTGTGCTTGAGTGTCTCCAAGTTAAGGTCACATTAGTTTTTGGAGAACATCGTGTTAACTGAGATCAACCAGATTCAGGAAATCAAGGGCTGCATTTTTTCTTTTATATGTGGAAGCTAGAGAGAAAATAGGGAAGAAAAGGAACCTCATAAAAAGCAGGAGAGCAGTAGAGTAATGGGAAGGAATTGAGAGAACAGAGGGGAAGGGAGATATGAGGAAGGGAACAGACCAACTAATCTCATGTGCATATATAAACTTATAGCTATGAATCTCACAGTCATGTACAGGGAGGGCAGAAGCAACTGAAGGGGAAGGAAACAGACCAAGCAATGTTGTGGGCATGTACGAATGTATCGCTATGAATCTCATAGGATATTTATTTACAGTGCACCAATAAAAAGTTAATTTTTAAAAATTCACTTAATTCCTTAGCTTCATAATTTGATGGGTATCTATTTTGCAAAATGCACATTTGTTATAGGCAATAACAATGTGAGGGTAAATAATTTTTAAAAAATGTTTCCACTTTAGGCTTTAAGGGAGCATCTTACACCATCTTTCTAAGTTTTTTTCTCCTTGTCTTTGGTGATGTTCTCTGTGCTAACAGAAAATATAACTTATCTTGCATTCTCAGACATGTGGAAATTAAAACCGTTGAAATCAATCGGCACTGTAAAAACTCAACACATACTTTGATAGAGAAATGTTGAGCAGTTCCGGTTCTCATGAATACCCTCGTGTATGAGTGATGCTGGAGTTCTGGGCCCTTGGCACGTGCTCTCTGATGTCATCATTGTGTGGGGGAGGGGCAGGAGGAGAGGGCAGCTGACCTGCCCGTTATCACACAGCTTTGTGAGTGACACACCTGGAATGTTCCCGGGGCTTTGACTCATCAGAGCACTCCTGAGAGCTCTGTGATCCACTTCCTTTCCTCGTGGCTGACACAAATGGTTCTGACTATTCTCCAAACATTCTTGGAAAGAGTAGGAACCCAAGAAAAAGGTTTGTATACTTACATCCTAAGTCAGTGGTCTCAAGGCTTATTTATTATGCACTCCTTTAAAGAAGCTTTTAAAATACATATTATTGCATATTTTTAGGTCGGCATCTAAAGTTCTTCATCATAAATTTCAGTATTTATGATGGTGAAATTTCATGAGTATTATACATGCTGATTATTTTAAATGAAAGTTTTACCAATTACATGCAAGTAGTGGATTTAATTATCATAGTAATTTGATACTCACCATCATCCATTTAAATCATATATGAATAAATTCCTCAACAGTTGGAAATTTTACATGATTACTTTTTTTCTTCCCACTTACATTACCACTCTATGTACTTCACAGAACTGCGTTATCACATATTCCTCTGGTTGAAAATCTTTTGATGGTCACTCACTAGTATAATAGTGATAGCTGACAGTTTTTAAAGTTTTTTTTTAAGTTGAAAATTATTTATTTTTATACAAAGATAGTCTCTAACATCAATTCTAGTATGTTTAAAAAATTCTACATTGGTCCGTCATATCATATTAACAAATAAATATGTGAAGATATGCATGGGATTTTATTATTGCAATGTCACGCAGTTTTTGAATTCTTGTGTTATATACCAAATAAATCCTATTATGATTACTAAGTATTTTAATGATTCTATCAGCTTATGACTTAATTTCTTTCTCCTTTATTTATTGGAAGTAAAGGAGTAGAAACCACTTCACTCAGAAAGGATTTGTTATTAGCTTTCAGTAATTTACTGCCTCAGCCTTTACCAAAACCTGTCAAATGACCATCAATCATGTCAACCTCTCTCTGACTCAGAGACACCTGTTTTAACTGATGTTTTGTTGTTGTTTTCAGAAATACTTGGAAAATAAAAATATCAACCCACACTCTTAATTTGCTGGAGCTGTCATATCAAAACGCCATAGACTGGATGGCTTTAACTACAAGAATTTGTTTCTCATAGTACTAGAGGCTGGAAGTCTCAGATGAAGGTGCTGGCCAACTCAGTTCCTGTGAGGACTCTCTTTCTGGCGTATACAGGTCCAACTCCTGTGTCCTTACATGGTGAGGAGAGAGGGAGAGAAAGAGAGACAGAGACAGAGACGGTGACAGAGAGAGAGAGACAGAGACAGAGAGAGAACGAGAACATCATCATTCTCTCTTCATCTTTTAAGGCTACTAATCTCATCCTGGGATCTCCAGGCTCATGACCTTCTCTAACCTTTCTTACCTTACAAAGGCCTCACCTTCAAATACAGTCTTTGCATATGGGTGGAACCCCATGGATACCTAAATCCATGAGTATGCAAGTTCCTTATATAAAATATATTATTTTCATATAATCTACACAAATCCTCCCATATACATGTCTTTAAATGGAAATATAAGAGGTTTATTTAGGGAAGTGGGGATATAACTGAAGAAAATGCTGTGATAACGGGGTACATTCCAGAGAAAGGTTCTGGAATGGAATATTCTGGCAGTGGAAAACGGCCCTTTCATATACTTTAAGTAATCTCTATATGACTTATGATACCAAGCACAATGTAAATGCTATATAAGTAGATGTAATATTGTACTTGTTGGGGTCTTAGCTGGGCCCAGCTAGACCTCGCCCCAAGATGGCACCTGGCAGAGTGCCAGGAGCAGCTGCCCGTGCTAACATCCTAGGGCTGCGCCACGCTAGAGCTCATGCACCAGCACACCCGGCCGTGACCTGAGAGTGCTCCCAGGTGAGAGCTGGATGCAGGCACCTCGTGGCTCAAGCCCTGGTTGGCTTTAAGAGTCTCCACCTCTCGCCCTAGAGGGAGGAGGACAAACGGTTACAGAGAGAGACAATTGCGGCCAGAGAGACGGTTACTGTCAGGGTTAAGAGAACGATTGCTGTTACTGTTACTGCTTGGGTAATGTCCTCGGTCCCAGAGAGAGATACTGAGAGAGAGAGAGAGAGGTACAATAAAAGAAGCTTGAACCAGCAACGCGTGATTATCGTCTCCATTGGGTCCTCACGGTTGAGGGTTCAGCGCAGGGGACGATAGTACTGTTTAGAGAAAAATGATAAAGTAAAATGTCTGTACATGTTTAGTACAGATGCAAATTTTTTTCCAAATAGTTTTCATCCAAGATTGGTTAAAACCACAGATGTATAACCCATAGACACAGAGAACTGCCCATATACAAAATACTTCTCCTTGCTTTTCTGTGTGTGATTTATTGGTGCATCATGGTCTCACATCATAATGTATATCATGTTGACATTGACATACATGCACATGGCACTTTAAAGATATTTTTACTGAAATGTTGGTGCTCCTTAGTTGATTTAGTTTAAAAAAATCCACTCTCCAACCTAACTAGAAAATCTAACTTGTCAAATGAACGAGATGAAGCCTACTTACTTTTTCCCAGAAAGCTTAATTTATTTAAATTTGAAGAAATGTGTTAATGTATATTCTTATGACAACCAAATCATTTCCAAATTTGGATTCTAAGATCAACAGATGATAAATAGGAAGACAGCTGAGGCACAGGGCTTTGCCAGGGGGAGCTGCCTTCTAAGTGTCAGAGTCAGGGGCCTGGTGGCACTGCCTTTCTGTTCTGCTGGTTGGTGTACATTCTCTCTGCTCGGTCTCCTGGCCAGTCCTTCAGAGCTGCACAGTCTCTAGCTGAGGGGTGATGCTGTTAAGCAAGACAGTCATCATTTTCATCCCTCACTACTTAATATACAGGGTCTAAAATTGCAACATTTTAAGAAAGGTTAAAATAGTATATTTTAAATCAATCTGTACAATGTACCTTAGATGAGCAAAGAAGGTGTTGGGGGAAGGGGGTCACCCTAATGCACATGATGTACTTTCACGAACATATCAAAGTCAATCACTAAACTGAACTTGAGAAGGAGGGAGGGGGGAGGGAGTGGGGTGGGAATTAGGAAAGGGTTAAATGAGAAACGTGTGCATGTATGTCTTTATCAGTTTGTACCTAACAAAGATGTATAATTACAATGCACCAATTTAAAAAAATAAAAAAGAAGTAAAGAACTTTTCTTTGGTAAATTGATTGCTTATGCACAAGGCCCTGGGTTCAATCCTTAGCACCACAAAGAAAGAAGAAAGGAAAAAGGAAAGGAAGGAAGGAAGGAAGGAAGGAAGGAAAGAAGAAAAAAGAATCAAGGTATTTAGAAATTTCTCATGGTTCTAATATTCTAGACTGTTCCTTTGAACCCAGAGGACTTTATTCCCCAGGGACAATGTGTCATTTTGCATCTAAAGTAATAAGTGTGTATTTCTTTAGTAAGTGAGCAAAGAGGAACTATGCAAAAGAAGGTGAAAAAGTGAATAGCTTCCCACCTTGGCTGCTGACAAATGCATTTTAGGAAGGGGTTCTATGCTAATTGAAGACGTGGAAAGTGATCCCTTGCCCACAAATGTCTTGAAAAGTATTGATACCTCCAAGGCAAATGTAATCCAGTTTGAAGATTCTGGCCCTGGGGCATAAGATGAGGAAATCTCTGAGTGCAGTTTATCAGAGGAGGACATTTATAGGATATTGGGTAGAATATAGGAATTTCTGAAACTGACAGAAGGCTTTGCAATTTCAAGAAATCTGAAATAGCTCATATTAGATTGTGGAAGATTTCCCATAATAGGCATACCAGTGCTTGTGCTTGCTTACTAGGAATAAGATGTGAAGACCACATGCTTGGGTTCCCTGATGTAGCCCTTCCTTAGGCCTCTTCTCATTTTACTGAAATCTCATAAAAACAAAAAGCAGAAATTTGTTAAAATCACAGTTTGTTAAAATTCCTACAAAGTTTCTTTTGAGGATGCTGCCATGAAGGAAAAATTGCTAGTGATCTCTAAATGATCCAGCCTATCTCTGTTCCTCTGTACAAATGTACTTACCAAGTTCCTCTTTGATACAACAGTAGGAGATCTGGGAATTCTCATTAGCACAAAGTGATGGCAAATGGTAGATTGAGCCTTTCAGTGGTCCTCTGTCCTCTCATTTCTCTTGCCTAACCTGGGAGGGTGGATTTAAAAAAGTGCTTTGTGGAGAATTATTGGAGTAGAGTCACATTTGCATAGTGATACTAGCCTTTTCTCTTTCTCTCCATATCATAAACAGTGCTTTAAAAGTTCTTCCCCCAACCAATGACAATCCAGACCAAGGGATACCACGGTGCTTATTTTACTAAATTAACATAAAAAATGCTTGATTGAAAGAGTTACTCACAAAAATAATTCTGCTCACCAGAGTGAAATTGCATTAACGTTATGCACAAAGATTTCAAATGAAATGTGAGAACGCCGTATGTATACACAATTATATATATATATAATTGTATTTTATTATTTTTATTATTTTTGCAGCATTGAGGATTGCCTTCTGGGCAAGTACTCTACCACTGAATTGCAGTGCTGGCCGCTACAGGGCACATAATTTTGATATCTCAATTCATTCAGCAAATACTTATCATGCGCTTATTCCAAGATACTGCCTTATATGTGTCACATACTTTAGAATTCAGAAGAACTTTCGGGACAGTGATATTCTCCAGAGGGGTTCTTCCTAATATCCCTGGGAGACAAGTGTGCCACCTCCATTGAGGCAATGTGAACGCAAGCATCTTCTGTCTCACAGGCAGTCTGCTCAAGTGTGGCATCTCTAAAGACTTGTAACCTGTAATTTTCCCCGCAATGAGGTGTCTGGAATTGATGTTCTTTTCAACATGTGATCCCACCAATGAAAAATATGGTAAGGTAATTAGTACTTGAAAATAAAATAAAATAAATAAAATATTTCCTCTATCTCTTATTTGTTTTTCAAATCATGCATTTTATTTTTTGGCCCTACAATTTACCTGAAATTGTAGGGTCAACAGTGATTTCCTTACCCCAATGTTTGCAATCATATATCTGACAACTCAGTTCAAGTAACTTTCCTTAAATTTAAACCTTCTTCACTGTTACAAAAGTCCATGCACTATCTAGTCTTGTGCAATGAACTATCTCTAGTATATAAGTTTAAAGCAAAGAGATTTTTAAATTGATCTTTTAAAAAGTCTTATGACTCAATCATAAAGTGACAAACCATCTTAAACATGGATGAAAAGAAAAACAAAATCATGTAATTTGCAGGAAAATGGATGGAACTAGAGAATATTATACTTAGTAATATCAGCCAGTCTCAGAAAGTCAAGGGTCATATGCTTTCTCTCATATGTGGAATCTAGAGAAAAAAAATATAAAATAAAAGAGACTTCAGATAAATGAGAAAGACCAGTAGATAAGTGGAAGGGGGTTGGGGCAGGAAACTGGGGTAAGAAAACAGGAGATTGAGGAAGGAACAGTTCAAATAATACTATGTCCATGTATGAAGGTGCCAGTAACATGTACGGGGAGACAGGAGAGGGGAGCAGAGTGGGGTGCAGAGGGAAACGCACCAAGCACTGGGTTCACGTATGTTTTTATCGCTTTGAATCTCACTAAGATGGATAAGTGCAGTACACCAATACAGGTGTCAAAATTGGGCAAAGAATCTGAATAGACACTGCTGATTTACAAGTTATTAGAAACACATGAAAAGGTGTTCATTTTATTAATCGTCCAGGAACTACAAATCAAAATGACAGTGAAATATAACTTCCACTAGGATGGCTATTAAAACTAAAGATTATAACAAGGATTTTCAGTGATGTGGAGAAATTGGAATCTTCATTTATTGTTGGCATGGATGTAAAATGGTGCAATAATTTTGGAAAATGATTCAGCAGTTCTTAGGTGGTTGAACATCAAGTTACCATAGGACACAGCAGCTCTACTCCTAAGTATATATCCAAGAGAAAAAAATGTGTTCACAAAAAACCTGTACAAGCACTGTCATAGCAGTGTTATTCACAGTACCCCCAAAGTGATAATAAATCATGCCTGTTGGTTATTGAGTAAATATATAAAATGTGGTGTAACAATACAATGGAACATTGTTCTGTAATTATTAACAACTGATATGTGGTAAGCTATAAATAACCTTGAAAACATCATGCTAAACGAAAGAAGTCATCACTAAAGACTGCATATTGTACGATTCTATTTATATGAATGTTCCATAATAGGCAAATTTTTACAGATAGAAAGTAGATTAACAATTGCCTAAGTCTAGAGCTGAGAGGGAAGCAGAGTGACCAGTAACGGCTGCTGGTCCGTGCATTTGCATCTTTGGATGATGAAAAAGTTCTAATATCGATTGCAGTGATGGTTACACAATTCGGAGAATATGCTAAAGGTTACTGAGCCGTACACCTTAAGTGGGTAAATTGTGCGGTATGTGTATCCTATCTCAGTATCATTGCTGAAAATATCTGAATTGTAGAACATATTCAAAAAATTCAATTAAAATCCTACCTAGTACCAAGGTTACCTCAAAAAAAAAAGCTGGCAAAGAGTGACTGGGGGTACTTCATGTATAAAGTTTATTTATATTCAATATTCTGATTGAATAAAAGCTATTCTGTTAACAACCTAAAATAATTTTATGTTGAAATAAAAAGGATGTTTCCTTTAGTCAACTTCTTTCTCACCTTTTCTCTACTTTTGCAGCCATTCTTTTTTTTTTAATTTCTTCACATTCATACAAATTACTTTAAGTGAAATAAGCTGGCACAGAAAGCCAAGGATCGAATGTGCTTTGTTATATGCGGAAGCTAGGGCAAAACAATACTAAAATGGGATCTCATGAACACAGAAGCTAGAAAGGAGGCCCGTAGAATAGAGGAAGGAGGTCGATGGGGAGAGAGGGAAGAGAAAGGAAAGGGAGGTGCTGGGGAATTAAATCAGCCAGACTGTGCTGTGTGCTTGTATGAATGTGACTCAACAAATCACACTTTGATGCATAGTTTTAAAGCAACAACTAAAAAAAAAAAAAATTGAAGGTAGAGTAGGGGGTCAGGGGCGGGGAGGGAGGGAAGGGCAAAGGGTGTTAGGGACCCAAATCAACCAAAGATGTTGGATGCAGGTATGAATATTACAATGAATGTCGCTGTCATGTATAATTGCAATACACCAATAAAAACTTTTTTTTTTTTTTTTTTTTTTGTGGGATTGAACTCAGGGGCATTCTACTTCCGAGCTATACCCCCAGCCCTATTTTTTATTCTTTATTTTGAAACAGGGTCTCACTAAGTTGTGGAGTGCCTCACTAGGTAGCAGTGGCTGGCTTTGAACCCAGATCCTCCGGGCTCAGCCTCCCAAATGCTGGGATTATACCATGCCAGGCTCAATAAAAACATTTTAAAAGTTCAAAAGCCCATTTGTTCAAAACAGTAGACATTATTATATTACCATGTCTGTGGGGCAGGTATTGGGAGCTGCTTGGCTGGGCAGTTCTGACTCAGAATCTCCTGGTCTCCAGTCAAGACACCAGCTGGGGCTGCCATCTGCTGAAAGCTTCGGTGTGCTGGAAGATTCAAGTCCAAGGTGCCTGTCCTTCTAGACCACATTCCTGGAGAACCGGGGGTGATTGCACCTGGGCCTCTCCACGAGGTGGCTTGAGTGTCTTCATGACAAAGCAGCTGCTTTACCCAGAGCAAGTGATTCAGGAAAACAATTCCTTTAGGAACTCGACCTTTATATAAAACTCTATACTTTCTTATTGTTGGTTCGTGACCTCAGGAAATGTTTCTTTCCAAAGATAGGATAATTTGAAACAAAGGGGAAAAAAATCTCTATGTAACTTTAGTGTGTGTGTGTGTGTGTGTGTGTGTGTGTGTGTGTATGTGTGCGTGTGAGGGGATGGGGAGGTATTGAATTCAGCAGTATTCTATAGCTGAGCTACACCCACAGACCTCTTATATTTTATTTTAAAACAGGGTTTCATTAAGTTGTTGAAGGCCTCCTTAAGTTGCTTATGCTAGCCTTGAACCTGAGATCCTCCTGCCTCAGCCTCCCAAGTATCGGGATTATAGGTGTGTGCCACCATACTCAGCTTCCATATAACTTTTAATCCACCTTTCTTAGCATATCCAAGGTGAAAATATCATGGGTACAAAGGAAATTCCTTAAGCTTTTTGTCAAATAAAGCCTTCTTTTCTTCTCCCCTTTCCAACTCATCCATCCCAGTAATATTAGAAAACATGCTTTAGTTCATCCAGTTTTGAGAAATTTAGTGTTTTGAAACACATTTAATTTGTAGGACTAACCTGTTTAAGTTTAAATTACTGGGTTGAACTCAACTCTGCAATTTGTCCAAAATCATGTTGATTCTGAATTTTCCCCGTATGATGGAGACTTAGTGCTCAAATGGACACTTAGGCAGAACAGGCGCCTGCATGCATCATGCAATTACAGAGAGGTCGAAGCTAAATAAAATTCACAAAATCCTCATCAAGTGTAACTCATTTAGAGTCCCTGTCCCCGAAATTCTCACTTTTTCTTTAGATCTGAACCTCTATTAGCAATTAGTGTTGCCTGGAAGGTAACATGCCCGGCTCTTCACCTTACTTCTGAATGATTCCTTGACTCAAAGTATGTAAAGCTTTTATTTTGTATGTGTGTGTGGTACTGGGGTTTGAGCCCAGGGGCATTCTACCTCTGAGTTATACTTCCAGCCAATTTTTTGTTTTTTATTTTATTTTGTTGTTATTGTTTTGAAACAGGGTCTTGCTAAGTTGCTGAGGGTCTCCCTAAGTTGCTGAGGCTGGCCTCAAACCTATGGTCCTTTTGTCTTAGCCTCCCACATACTGGTATTATAGATATGCATTGCCAAATCTGACTAGATATGTGAAGTTTTTGCTCCACACTGTGAATTTGTAGCCATTTTAGATTAGAGGTTGGGACAATTGTAAAAGGTAAGCATTATTATTATTATTTTATTATTATTATTATTTTTGCAGTACTGGGGATTGAACCCCAGGGCATTCTACCTCTGAGCTATACCCCTAGCCCTATTTTTATTCTTTATTTTGAAACAGGGCCTCACTAAGTAGCTGAAGCTGGCCACAAACACAGATCCTCCAGTCTCAGCCTCCCAAGTACTGGAATTACAAGTGTGTGCCACAACAACCAACCAAGGCCAGCATTTAAAATGATGCTGAAGTCAAAGTAAAACACTAAAATGAGATGCTTTCAGGATACGGAAGAGTGTGTTGGCAGTAAGAATGAAAGAGGACCAAAGAAGGCCTGTTGGGGACCAGAGGGTCCTGGGAGTTGTACATTACTCATCTTACAAGTGCATAAGCAGATGACCTTGCATTATGACCTCATGACCCTTCTGGTTTTACACAATTGAGAATGGCTTTGCACTGACATCCCCACACTGTCGTCTACCTCCCCCAAGACCAAGATTATGACCCTGGTTTCTAGAAGGGGGCAACTCGAACTAATGCTCATGAACTCAGATCCCATTGCTCAGCCTTGTTAGCAAGTAGTCAGAGGACTGAAGAACAGCAGTGCAGCCTGTGATGGCTGACCCTGGGCCAGGGAGTTCTCAGGGAAAGCTGAACCGGACTCTAGCAGGCTGGCCCACACGCATAACTCACGATGGCGGGCATTCTGTGCTCTCTGCATTCTCATTAGACTGCTGTGGAACTGTGGTGAGGAGAAACTCAAGCTGCATTTAGTGCAGGCACTTGCCCATCATACTGTCTGCTGTAATTTAGGAACAGAAGGAGTTACCATTTTTCAGGAAGAAAGAAATTAAGTGTCAAAACTTGGTTGTTTTCTTCATAGGCAGTGATGTTTTTTTCCTCCAATCTTTGTTCAGGAAATATAACCTGTGATGATTTGAGCACAATATAATTCACACCAGTTCCCATTCTCACTGCAGACTCTACGAAAATACCTTCAATTATGTCTGGAAAACATTTAGCTCTAAAAGGAGATGATCACAATCTATTGTTCTCTCAGTGCGAGCAGCTTTTGAATGGCCTCCATCACCAGCAGCGATGGCAGGTTTAAATCAGCAGCCTAAGCCTGTCTCATCCAATGTACTGCTGAATGCAAAATTCGAGGCAAGGAACACCACGGCGATCACACAACAATATGCATTCCAGGGCCATGGGCGCAGACTAAATGAGCTGCTGGAGTTTATTCACATCCTACCTTTAGGCATTGAGGCATATTTGGTCTTCCCCCCAATTCACCTGGAAGGTTTCCTTTTAATATAGATTCCAGGACTCTGTCCTAGCAGAATCCATGGCTCAACCATGTTGTTAAGAAAATGGAAAGACTAGAAGTAATCTGTGATAAAGGTGGAATTTGAGCTAAGTGTGAAGCAGTAGAAAGGGTTTTGGTAGAATAATGTGAATGAGCACATTCTGGGTAGAGGACGACTTGGTTCGAAGAGCAGAGCAGCATCAGAGTGGGATACAGGGAGAGAGCATGGTGCTGCAGGGACACAGAGGTCCAGCCAAAACTAAGGTTGCTACCAGAAGTCTACTTGAGGAAGGACTTGAGTGAACCACTAAGAAGTTTGAGTTAGACTACTGTACTCTGGTCTGTGTTTTTGAGCACTAAAAGGCTTAGAGAATGTGTTCTGGCATCCTAGAATGGCGGCGCTGAGAGGACAACCTATCCACAGGGGCTGGTGCAGTAGGCCTGCGTGGCTTGTGCTACAGTTTGAGTGTGACCCCAAATGCTCATGTGTTGGGAGCTTGGTCCTTAGTGGGTGATGTTGAGAGATGCAGCCTTTAGGAGGTGGGGCTAACGGGAGACAATTAGGTCACTGGGAACACTACAGGAGAAGGAATTAAACTGGTTCTTATTTGATCCCAGGTAGTTCCCATAAGAGCCAGTTGTTATTAAAATTATAAGGCCGGGTCAGGCATGGTGGCGCATGCCTTCCCAGGGCTTGGGAAGCTGAGATAGGAGGACTGCATGTTTGAGGCCAGCCTCAACAACTTAGCAAGGCGCTCCATAATTTAGTGAGAACTTGTTTTAAAATAGAAAACAAAAAGGGGTGGGGGCATAGCTCAGAGCTAAAATGCCTTGGGTTCAACTCCAGTACTCCAGAAAACAAAAATGTAAGGCTGGTCCCTGAATTTCTTTAACTTCTTGTCTTGCCAGGTTCTCCCTTTCACCTACACTGCCCCCATGACGCCATTGGCCATGGTATAAAGCAGCCAGAAAGCCTTTGCCAGGACTCCAAATACCTTGCTTTTTGGACCCTCCAAATACTCATATCATTAGCCAAATGAATCTCTTTATAAAGTATCCAGCCTCAAATATTTTGTTGTGGCACCAGAAAATAGACTAATATACCATATAGCTTGGGAGACCATGTACTAGGGCCATGGCTATGGGGTGGGAGAGCAAAGATTTACCAAAAATAAATGTATTTTTACTTCTCACTGCAAAGTTCAAGACATTGATTTGTATGTAGAAAGGTAGTTTGGGTGTCTTAGTAGTTTTATGAAAATGTATAGGGAGCTGAAAACTCCATCTGGGGCCAATTTTCCCCTAAGTGCTAGCCCCCTGATTTCCTTCTGCTATCTGGGGCTCTCCGTGATTTTCTTTACCTGTCATGCTCTGGCCCTTATGTCTTTACAAAGATGGATTCTTTATTTTAATCATTAAGTGTCAGATCAAGTATCACCTCTCCAGACAAGCACAGCCATTGCCCCTCTTCCAATCCACATAAGCAGGAATTTCTTCCAATCCACATAAGCCAGGTCGTAACCTCAGCTGGTGGGGTGTGACTGGAGGTTTATTTACTATGAGATTACAACCCTCCATGACTTTAATCACACCAGCTCTGAGCATTCACTCATGAGCTCTTCAGGAGACGTTCTGTATGGGTAAGGGTATACCAACTGCCATTCTGTCTGGAGTCAGATGAAATCTGAGTAGTTTTTATTTGCATTTCCTTAATTGCTAGTGATGTTGAACATTTTTTCCTATATTTACTGGCCATTGTATTTCTTCTTTTGAGAAGTGTTTATTCAGATTGCCCATATTTTATTGGGTTAACTTTTAATTTTTTATTTCATTTTGTTTATGTTATGTTATGTTTATTTTAAGTTTTTTTGAGTCATTATGTGTTCTAGATACGAGTCTTCTGTCAAAGGAGTCTAAAGAGAGATCACATTTTAGAGATTGTTTTCCTTTAAATTCTCTAATATAGAATACAATGGCCTGCGCTTTATGGACCAATATATAAAGAAATTTGACAGTGATTTACTCTTCCCTCAGATCCACAAATAAATTAAATCAATACTCTCAATAATGCTTATGAGGAGCTCTTCTCACTACCCAAACAACTAGTTGTACAATCATGGATAAGTCTTCTCTCCCTTTTAAGCCCAGCTTCCTTAATTACGGAAGATGTCATCCATCTTTGCCTTGGGTCTTTACCTTTTTGTCTGGCATTTCTCTCACCTTATGACAAGTCCTTGATTGCTTCCTAGGGATGCAAGTTCTTAGCCACATTCCTGCTTCCTCCGGGATGGAGAGGGCAGAATGGGGAGGTACCATGACAGGCAAGGGAGCAGGTGGATCCTCGCAGGACTGCTCCCTCTAACAGCTCCAGGTGGGCCTCCGGAATGCTGTGTTTTGATTATATGTTTCAAGGAGCTTCATTTAGGAGCTTTGAATAACATTAGATCCTTCCCGCTAAAGCATGACAGCCTAATGCCTTTGATCACTTTTTAACCACATACTACTCATCTCTACAGTACTCACTGTTGGTAGGATTTTCTCACTTTAAAATTATAATAATATTGTGCCTTCCCAAATGGCTGTCATTCACCCAAAAGAAAAATACCAGGGGAGAGGCGGGTTTCGTTAAAGCGATGTTACAGAATTGACTTCTATATATTGAATTCCTTCAGCCACTCAAAAGCCAGTGACAAATATTGTTTTAATTAGCAGAAAGAATGCTTAGAACATCTGTGAGTTTATAGAAACAAGCTATTCCATTGAATACTTAAAAAATGACTTATTGTTTCTCTTATTGATTTGTCAGCCAATTCAGAGCTCAGTAATAGAGATAAAGCAATCAGTAACCAGACCATGTATTGGAGAAACTAAAGTATTGAAAAAAATTGAAGGAATCTTCTAAAGTTTCTTCTCAATCAGAACATGTTCATTTCCCGAACATTTTTTTTTTAGATAAAATTCTCTAACCTCTCTCTATATTTTTGTAGTACTACAGACTAAACCCAGGAGCTCTCTCCAACTGAGCTATTCTCTCAGCCCTACTTAATTTTTATTTTTGAGAAGGGTCTTGCTAAATTACTGGGTACTTCTGGCCTAGAACCTGTGATCTTCCTGTCTGAACTTCCCTAGTACTGGGATTACAGGCATGCACTGTGATGCCTGACTTTTGATCTCTATATTATTTTAGATTCTAAGTTACTAGAGGTCAGGGACTGCATATTTAAGGAAACAGAGAAGGGAAATGTTTATAATGATGTTTATTTTCAATGACCAGGGAATACTCCATGAAACATGAGTTTAGATTTATTTTTACTTTGTGATGGTCTGTAGAAGTTCGTATATCCTCTATAACCTAAAAATGGTTCTCTAAGGTCATCACTTATGCAATATACAAAGAGGGTATTTTAAGAAGAAAGACTAGGAAGGAATGCTGGAACATTCCTTTAGTTATTGCTAAACCACATTCCTACCCAAAGTGTATATCTTGTTTTAGTGGACTATGAGCAATTTAAGAATATAACAGAAAATTCTAAAAATTAGTGTTTTATTATTTTTTTCTTACAGAAGTCTGAGTGCTTTCTCCTCTTGGGTACAGATGGTGACTAGTAGCTCAGGCTTATTAAACTCTGCCATAGCTTTTTTTTTTTTTTTTTTTTTTTGCGGTACTGGGGATTGAACTCAGGGGCATTCTACCTCCGAGCTATACCCCCAGCCCTATTTTTTATTCTTTATTTTGAAACCGAGTCTCACTAAGTTGCAGAGTGCCTCACTGAGTAGCTGAGGCTGGCCGCGAACCAGGATCCTCCGGTCTCAGCCTCCCGAATGCTGGGATTACAAGCGTGCGCCACCACACCCGGCCCTGCCATAGCTTTTCAGTGGAATGTAAAGTCAGGGTTCAGAAAAGATCTCCTCTGGCAAATCTCATTTCCTGACATTACTAATTTTCTCTCGAGTTAAGAAAAGAGAAAATTTTGCTTCTGAAATGTTGTCACTACTTTAAATAGCTCAATTAGAGCTGTGCACGAAACCAGAAGGGACTACATGAAGTTGGATTGAAACTTCAAGATGGTTGCAAGAAAGTGCATTTGTTATATCATAAGCCACTCCAAGGAGCTGAAACTTTGTAGTGGGGGAGGAATGGAGAGGAGGAGAAAAGGATTTGAAACTCATATTCAGAGCATTCTAAATCCAAGCAAAAAACTATCAAAGCCCCATAGATACTCTAAGAAGATTATGCAAAACTAATAATGACAAATTACAGCAATTCCAAGTAGAATAAGTGTTTACTAATGCTGTAACTACAAACACATAACACAACTTATCTTCTCTAGAACCTAGATAGAGAAAATCTCACTTCTCAGACTCTGGTTGGAGCCTTCTAACGCTACATCATACACTGAGAAGTGGTTTTGCTTCAAGTTTACATCTTCCACAATCCCTCTGTATTTAAAGGAAAGATAATAATTTATACATGCCCCATAATGATCTCTTGCTGAGAACGTAATTGCACTCATTTAAGAGTAGGTATCAATGAATAATGATGAGATTGCTTTCGATTAAACAGATGCTCACACAGGAATGCTCCAATACGCACAGAGATTTGGGAAGAAGATGATATTTCTTCACAACCAATATTTTCAAAAGCAGAATGACTTCAGCCTAAAGGGTTATAGAGACAGCAATAGCAACAGAATTTGGAACCAACTTCTGCAGATAATCTGACTCTAATAGAAAACATTGTTGTGCCTAAATCACAGAGGAAAAGACCTTGTGCTACCATTGCTTGATTTGTACAAATAAATATCATATTGCTATGAAGCTGTTCACAACCTTCAGCTGATTTTTTGTTCAGTGTGTGTGTGTGTGTGTGTGTGTGTGTGTGTGTGTGTACATGCACCCAATTCTCAGACAGAAGGATTAAGTGAAATGGACTCAGTAGGGCCAGGAGACAAGAGGACCAGAGGCTCATGGTGGGTGAAATGCCCGAGGCTGTTCATTGTGATGATTCCGAGTGCTCGATTTTCTAGATCATTTAGCAAAGGCTGAATAATGTTAGAGATAAGGAGACACAAGGGGGCACCCAGTTCACTTTCAGAACTCTCAGCCTTGGTGCTTGAGAGGGAAGGGGTAAAAGACAGTGGTCACAGGGGGAGGGGAGAACATATGGTGGAGTGATGAGAAAGCAAGGTAAGAGATTTTTTTTTTCGTGGAGACGCCTTGCCCCAGTCTCTAAACAGCATAGCCTTGCTCCTATCCTCATGATGACCATGGAATGGGATTCCATGGCGACAACGTGGAGGCTGTTTTGGTGGCACTTTGGCTGCAGGTTGGTGCCTTAGGGAGAGAGGGCGGGTCTGAAGTAGAGCAGACACAAGCCAGAGGACTCAGGATGCTGGAGATAGCCTGGAGACCAGGATGACAATGGTTGGAGATTGCTGTATTAGTGGATACATGGTAGTATACATTTGTCAGAAGCTACACATTTTTCATTACAGAGAGTGAACCCCAACATAGACTATGGTACAGACTTTAATTGATAATAATGTATTGATACTGTCTCAATTGTAGCAAATGTTCCATGCAAATGGAAGATGTTAATAATAAGGAAATTTGTGTGTGTGTTGAGGTGGGGGAGGGACATTATTGGGATTCTTTGTAGTTTCTGCATGACTTCTTTGTAAACTAAAAAGTCTCTAAAACATAAACTGTTAAAATATATTTTAAAATGTACTTTGCATTTGTATAAGGCAGGAAGTGTACCTCTGTAGTAGATCCTGTGCCTAGTATGCATGCGGCCCTGGATTCGAACCTTGGTGTCAAATAATTATTTTGTATAAACTAAAAGGGACATAAAATAAGAGTTGAATAATACTTGTAATACTTTAAAGCAATTTTAAATTGAGGTTTCACTTATACTATTACAATAGTACAGGATTTACTCTAAAAATCTTCATTTGTTTGTTCCTTGGAGTTTATAAGTTTGTATGTTTATTTGACAGTTAAAGTTTTCATTATCTTCTTCTGAAGAGGAACAAGAGGAGAAAACCACAACCTTGTCTGAATGTGAATGAATGTGAGTTCATATATTTAGGAACTAGCAGTAGCTATTTCATCCTTGGCTTATGAGAAGAGAGATTTCATTTTAATTTGCCTAAGTAAATGAGCTCTGATAAACAGATAGGCTTTGTAAGCTGTTTGCAGAGCCCTTAAATTGAATGATCACTTTACAAACTAGAACTAGTACTTTGTCTAACTTACAGCCAAGGCAGCTGCCAACTAACAAGTAAACGCTTATGTGAAGGGTATACGTGTGGCCACCTTTATCTCCGGTGGAAGGGAGGGACAAAATCTGTGTCCCCCCAAAAGACATGTGGCATCTCTGTGTCATTCCTTCCCCATATACAGCAAAAGGCAGCAATAACCAGTCGAAGTAAATAGCACAAATATGTATTCCGTCCCAGTGAGAGAAAATTGTTCTCATCTTTGAGGATTCTAATGGGGCTGTATCCTCTTTATGCCATCATTGCTTTTCGTCTTTAATCGACACATAATATTTGTAGATATTTATTAAGTGGGGCTGCACATTCGGAATGGTGATAATAGGGCTGGGCATCGGCTACTGCAGAGCGGTGATGAGTGTTTATTAACCAGCTCCCGGTCACCACCCAGAAACGACGCTATGGGGTGAGAAAGGTGGCATTTGATCAAACTCTCATGTCGGGGGGCCTAGTTTGGCCGGCTAGACCTCGCCTCTAGATGGCGCCTGGTAAAGTGCCAGAAGCAGCTACAGGTGGAAAACATTCTGGGGCTGCCCCATGCCAGAGCGCATGCACCAGCACACCCGACTCGTGGCCGGCCCAGGTGAGAGCTGTATGAGACGCCTCGTGGCTTAGGCCCTGCGCAGCTATAAAAGCCTCCACCTCTCGCCTAGAGAGAGAGCTGCTGGGAAAGGCTGGTTGGGAAGTTGCTGGGCTGGGAAGTTCTGGGAGGAAGTGGTTGGGAAGAAGAAGCGGTTGGGAAGAGGTTGGCCGGGTTGCTGGGGAAGTCCTGGGAAGAAAGATTGTGGGTTGCTAGTGGAAGACGGATTGCTAGAGAGAGGGGTTATTGGAAGTCTGTTGGAAAGGCACTAGTTTGGAAAGACGACTTCTGTACTGTGTTTGTTACTGCTTGAGCAGTGCTCTTGATCCCAGAAAGAGAGATAATAAAAGAGGTTCGAACCAGCAACATTCAGGCAGCGTCTTTTATTGGGGCCTCATGGCTGAGGGTTCAGCTGGGGCGCCCGATACTCTCACACAGGTTTTGCATGTGGGATGCCCTGGTTGGCTCATTCTATTTTTATTTTTATTTATTTTTTTTTTTTGCGGTACTGGGGATTGAACTCAGGGGCATTCTACCTCTGAGCTATACCCCAGCCCTATTTTTTATTCTTTATTTTGAAACAGGGTCTCACTAAGTTGTAGAGTGCCTCACTAGGTAGCTGAGGCTGGCTGCAAACCTGGATCCTCCGGTCTCAGCCTCCCGAATGCTGGGATTACAAGCGTGCGCCACCACGCCCGGCTTGAGTTTCTCTATCTTCATCTCAGGACAGTCGCTGGTGAGAGGAGCCCCGAGCCCTCCCAGTCGTCTGCTCTTCATTCAGCATGGGTGCCGGGCATGTCTTCTGAGGGCCATCTTGAGGCCTCAGATTTGTAAGGTGTGTTTATATTGGTTTTCGACGTTTGCTATGGGCCAGTCTGATTCAATTTCTTCAGTTTCTTTCTCTGGCACAGGAAAAAAATGAAACATATAATTAAATCCCTTTCAGAAATTTCTTTTTAAAAATGCAGCAATACCTGCAGTGGTTACCTCTCAGAAGTGGAGTTGATAGAAATATAAATAATATATTTGTATTTGTTTGTGAATCACATGATTTTTAAGGTTAAGTATGTGCAGTGATGACGCTGGCACCATCAGCACGTGGCTTGTGGCTATAAATGTGGCAAGCTCGGTGCACACTTGAGCTGGAGAAAGCCTACCCACGTGGTTCCTATAAAACACTCACAGCGGAACTTTCCTCTGGGGTTTCTGAAACTAGCTCAGACCCTGACTTGCCTGACTCTCCCTTTAAGCCTTCAATTTCAGATACAGCTTCGGGGTGGCCTTTTAGCAAGATCTTAAAGCAAGCCAACTTCAGAAATGCACACACCTTTTTCACATTAAGAGAAATTAACTTGGCAGAGGTGTATGAGGTATCGAGCAAATCCAGGAAGAGAGAACAGGCATTTTTAATGAATCACAGTCCATGAAGCTGCAGTCGGCTGTGGCTATCTGTCAGCTCCAAATAGCAGAATTCTAATTTTGCAGCATCTGGGGATGGAATTTGCAAGCTTTTTTCCAATTACAGAGTGCCCACAGCTCTCAGAACAGAGGCAACTTTGGTGCTGCTTAAGTATGACACTTGTGGTACAGGTTAAAATAAGGCCAGGGAGCACTCACCCTTCAGTACCATCAAGGCAGAAAATGCAACATTCAGGTGACTCCCTGGGAAGGTTGAAGACCAATGTGCCGAGTAAACTTACGCAAGTGCTGGACTGCAGGGTAAATGTATTAAATATTCACATTGGTGTTCCTCAAAGCCATCATGGATTTGTGTTTTAAAAAATCCCCAAAGTTTCCCAGTCTGAAAAACAAATAGTGATCTTGTTTTTCCTGGTGATGAGAAGTGGATATCATATCATAACAGAATGAACCCCCCACCCCCACCCGTAACATGAGCACTCTGGAGTTTATGTTCTTGAGTACGCAACTCAGAGTCCTGCAATTGTTTCTGTCTCTTAATCCCATCACAAAACCCCCAAGAAGAGTTATGGATGCAATGTCTATTATAATAATATCATTTATGGAGTATAGGAATTTAACAATTACATCTCCTTTGACCTGCAAAGTGTTACCCTTATTTTGCAGCTGAAGAGACAGAGACTCAGAGAGGTTAAGCAATTTGCTCAAGCTGCATAGATCATGCTCTTAAACTTGTGTGTGCAATTCAGATTGCTGGGACTTGTTTCAGAGTTTTAATTAAGCAGATGTGGGGTGCAGGCAGAGAATGGGCATCCGTAACAAGAGCCCAGGTAAGGCCGTCCTTAGTGCAGAATCATGCTTTGAGAACCGTGGCCTAGAAAACTGTGGTGGAATGGTCCTCTGTCCTGAACCTGGTGGTGCTTTCCACAACTCTGCATTTGCCCACAAATAGTCTGCATATTGGTTACCTAAGAATGAGGTTGAGCTTCCCCCCATCCTCCACCCCCACATATACCCCTTTCTTTGCCTAATAATTCCTTTAAGTCTCAGCTTCAAACATCACTTTCTCAGAGAGCTCTTCAATAAAATAATTTATAATTAAACATTCAATTGAATTCATTTGTTGAATGTAGGTCTGCTTTCTCCAACCTCATGGGCGTTGGGGTGCTCCTCTCTCCTGTTCTTCTTTGGAGAGACTCACATTCCAGCACCTAGCGCAGTAATTGGCGCTTAGTGGGTATTCAAAAAACAAGTAAGTGAATTGAATCAAAGAACCTTGAGATCTGGTCTTGGTTTTACCATCTATTAGCTATGAGATATTGGCCCAATGCTTTGACCTTTTTAAATCCTAACCCTCTCATTTGTAAAATAGAGACAATGATTTTGAAAGAGTTGTGTTGGGGATTTTTAAACAAACTCATGTGATTTTTAGAAAAGCACTCTTAGCTCCCCCAAAGCAAGTGGAGCTTACAGCTGGCATTCAATAAGTATTCATTGAACTGGATTTGGCTCATTTGGGTAGAGTGAATTTTACTCTCCCTAAGGAACTTTAGCATTTAACTTATTTATTTGGGATCATGAAACACCTCTATTGTTAATGTAGGAGCTTAGAACTGCCTTCACTGCATCCCAATACTTTCTCTAAGTATTAAATCAGTGAGAATCAACTTTTAAATGCAGTAGAAGCAGCTTCCACAAGCTTTAAAGGGTGATTTAATTAGGACTTCAGTTTACAACTGAATTCCTTCTTACAAATCTCTGTAGGGGGATGAATTGTGATAGTAGAGTCTCTTTCACTTCCCAGACCTAAGAATTATGAAGCAAGCAGCTCATTTATAAGTCTCATCTTCTCAAAGATCCATACAAATACAGTAATAAACAGTCAGAGAACAGAAAGATTAATTAAAGCACAGGAGAGGCTCTCTTTTTAACAGGCAAAGAACCATTTACTATTTTTAGTTTACTAACACCCACTCTGAATGGTAGCATATGTCAAATATCTTACGTGTCAGTGGTGCATAATTATCAACAATTCATTTTTTATCCATATTTATGACCTATGTCATAGTTCCCTTAGGAGGCACAACGTAATTGGAAGGAGAGCACCCACAGTTCTCCCTTAGCAGAGCTAAAGCAACTCTCCATCTTCACATCTTCTGTTGAGCATGCCTCAGTGGTGAAACCTTCATTCCTATAACAAAATCATAGAGTATAAGCAGCCCAGGGCAGACTCTTTCAGCTTGGCCTTTTCAGAGCTCACCATTCGCAAAAGAGCAGACTTATGTTTGAGGAAGAGCAGAAAGACTCGAGAGAACACACATCTTCAAAACTGCCCAAGAGAAATGAAGGTTTGCACTCCCACTCCAATATGTGGCCTTACATACAATGCTGACAGGTGAGTTCACTTCCTGGATTTTGCTTCTTTTAGCGGCCAAACCTCACAAGTCTGATGACAAGACAGGGAACCTGTTTGGCTCAAGACAATGGGAATCTAGGCACTTGGCCAACACTTGGGTCCTGGAAAAGAGAAATACTGACAGATCTATCCATAGCACAAGCATTAAATGCTCTCCAAATGTGCCTGGCTTATGAAGTCAGCTGTCAGGTGACTGACCAGGAACTGCTCTGTCACAGGTTGTGATATGTATCTGAAGAAGAACTATTTTGCAAAAGCAGTGCTTAAGAATCCACTCTGATCTATAAAGATAACAAGGTATTGAATTTTTGAATCACCTACAGCTGAGCCGCTGTGCTGACTTTGCAAATATCTTGGAAGGGCTCTCCCAGCTTCTTGGAACTGAACTCTGTCTCCTGTGCAGGGAAAATCTAGCAAGTGCCTTCTCTGAGGCACCAGAGAGGTCAGTGCCTGAGTCATGTTTATACCTTGACTTTCTCATTTCGAAAAATTTCATACAAAGTCATTCCATTCTGACAAGTGAGGGTAAGAGATAGAACCTTGAAGAACTTCAGAAACAGAGGTACCCAGCAAAGCAGGGAAGAAAACTCGGAGTGAATTTCAGCCTCTGCAGTGATCTCTTCAGTAAAGATGGGAGCTGAGCTCAGCTTTTCACTGCTGCTGATGCAGGAAAGAGAAATGAAAACAGAGCTGCCAGCTTCTGTTTTGTTTGGAGAGGGGAGTACTAGGGATTGAATTCAGGGGCATTCTGCCTGTGAGCTACACCCCCAGCCCATTTTATATTTACTTTGAAATAGGGTCTGGTTAAGTTGCTGAGGGTCTGAGTAAGTTGCTGAGGCTG
The DNA here is from genome assembly GCA_004027655.1 of Graphiurus murinus. Lineage (NCBI taxonomy): Eukaryota > Metazoa > Chordata > Mammalia > Rodentia > Gliridae > Graphiurus > Graphiurus murinus. The sequence goes on from PVLC010003477.1 coordinate 24,504, forward strand.
GCCTCAAACTTTCAATCCTCCTGTCTCAGCCTCCCAAGTACTGGGATTACAGGTGTGGGCCACCACATTCAGCTTCTGCTGGCCCTTTCTTGCTGATTCAGACAGTCTCGGTTTAGCTATCCCCCAGTGCCCTTCCAATTGTGTCTGGCTCTTCCAGTTGTGTCTGTTCCTCTGCATTTTGAAACAAGACCCTCAGAAGCACCACTACTTCTCTTTCCCCCTCCACTCAGGTGCTCTTTGAGTGCTATAAAATATTCAATCTATAGAGAACAGAAGGTTGAGCATTAACAACCTCCCTTCAGAATCAAGTCAGCACCTTTGTCAGTGTTAGTCTCTCCCACTGAAGGAGGCTACAATTCTCCTGGAAGGAGTCCACAGAATATATGGTATGCATACTTTAGCCAGACAGTGCAAATGCACAGGACCCCATTCAGAGGTGGGGTGGGGACATCAGACCCAGAGACCACACACTGAGTATCCGATCTGTGGTCTCTTCGTTCTGTGCACCCTCCTTTCTGTTGCCTCTTGTTAACGTCTCCTCTTCTTTTGCTTCTTCTCCATGCTCCTTCCCCTCTTCCCGCTCCCCTGCACCTGGCATCCAGGGCGGCACCTTCACATGCTCCTTCTCCAGGCTCAGCCCCTCCCCCACCAGCATGCTGCTGGATGCTCCCTGTGCTTTTCTCACAAGTAGGATTTCAAAGCAGGAACTTGTCTGTAGATTTAAAAAATATATGAACATACGTGCTGGTAAAAGAGTAAAACTTTGACTATGTTAAAAATGGAACTAAATCCATACCTCTCATCCTGCACTGGAGTCACTTAGACCTAGAAGATCAAAGACCTGGAAGTTAGACCAGAGATGGTGAATCTACTAAAGGAGGGAATAGTTCCAACACTCCAAGATACAGGCACAGGTAGAAACTTCCTCAGCAAGACCCCCAAAGCTCAGGAAATTAAAACAAGAATTAATAAATGGGATGGCAGTAAACTAGAAAGTTTCTGCACACCAAAGGAAGCCATCAATAGTCTAAAGAGAAAGCCCATGGAATGAGAGAAGATATTTGCCAGCTATTCCTCTAACAGAGGATTAATATCTAGAATATAAACTTAAAAGACTTTATGCTAGAAAAACAAGTAACCCAATCAAGAAATGGGCAACTGAATTGAATAGATACTCCAAAAAGAAGAGATACAAATGGCCAATAGATGCATGAACAAATGTTCAACTTCATTTTTAAGTATTTATATTTCCAAAATGTACAGGACTTCTAAAATACAAACTTAAACACTTTACCAAGCTAATGACATCTAAACAAAACTTAGAATAGTGATAGCTTTTCCAGGTTTATATTTGTATGTTACTAATTGTATTATGACCATATTTTATATGCAAAAATACAAATATGATTTGTTTTGTTCCTGATAATTCTGTTTTGTGTTTTTCTGATAAAATTGTATAACTATTGTCTACTAATGTTTAACAGAAGTACAATACTCAAACTGTTTTGAGATAATAGTTGTCACTTGCAAGATAGCATAAAAAGATTGGTGAAACTGACCTTCTAGGTGTTCAACAACTGAGTCTTAGAGAACAATCCAGAAATAAACAGGCTAAGAAAGAACAGCCAATATTTTGTCCCTTACCCTCCAAGGTCAAATAGGACCTAGGCGGTGAACTGACTTCTCTAAGGACCCTGCAACTTTGGTAAGTCATCTGACCTCTTGATCAGGGGGATCATGAAGGCTCCAAAGACTGGGATCCACCAACATAAATTCTACAAAAAGGAGGGTCATTGGAGAGGAAAATTTCTCCTCTGCTTCAAGGGAAGCCAGATGGTCAGCATATGGCATAACTGGTAGAAGAAAAGCCTCACAAAATCCCTAGGAGTAAACCCTGAGGGGACTTGAGTGACCTTGACAGCAAAATGACTTTATAAAAACTTATGTTTGTCCAACATATGGCTACCTGCTTGGTCTTGAACACCCAGTAGTATAGCACAACCAGGGGCAAATGTGCCTTTTCAGGGGTAACAAAAAAGGAGCTGTACTAAAGCAATTTACAATAGTACTTCTACCTTTAGACTCACAGAAGAAATAAGATATAACACCAATGCCTAAAACCTCCCTCAAATTAAGTCCATAAAAGATGCTGTAAAGTTAAACCTGTCATTATTGAGGTTTTATCGATCTAGAATCATCAGACTCTAAAGGGGAGATTCCTATTCCTGCAAACAACTAAAGTACTCATGAGTCCTGTTGAAAATCCTAAAAACAGAAAAACTGTTTAAGGTAAGTTAAAGACAATATTCTTGGTTTACAGATTAATCTACCAAATATGTAAAGACAGAAAAACAAGAAGTCTCATAATAGGAAATTGTATGTTGTGCTTCAGGCTTTGTGCCACAAGAACTTTTCACAATGTTACATGTAGTGACTCATATTCTGTTGCAAATGTGTTGTCTACATGGCCTCCAATTTAAATGTTTACAGGTGGATGGTCCAAGGTAAAGGGTTATGAAAAAAAAAATGATGTCAAGATATTTGGGTTATTGCATAATTTACTAACATCAGTTTTTCATGTAGATGCCCACTGCAACCACTATACCATAAAACAAAACAAACAAACAAACACACACACACACACATACACACACACACACACACACACACACACACACACACACAAATAAAATAAAAAACAGATGAATGACTTTGTTGACTAGCAAACCAAGAAAACCAGGTTGTAAACATTGAGTCACCACCTCTGACCACCAATGTAGCCAGATGAGCACATCAAAAGTGACACATAGAAAAAGCTGCCTACAGATCATCATGCTCCTGAGGCCATGGCCTTCAGCCCTCCAGCTACAGATGGTTATGAGAACAGAATCTCTTACAAAAGCTTCCTTCTTCTATGGTCCTCTACATCATTTCCCCCCATGAGACCCTGAATGCAATTCTCCAACAGCACCTCCTACCAGCCTGAAGCAGTTAGAACGATCATTGCCCCCTTTTTCTAAAACAGCAGTAAAGGTCACTTCAGAAGGAACTGGGAATAAGAGGGATTAAAAGAGTCCGTCTATATCACCTGTGAGATGGGGGGAGGTGAACAGAGAGGTGAGAGACCGGTGGATGTCATGAGATCAGGACCCACAAGATAACAATTCAAATCAAGGATTGAAATTTGTCAAAAGACATTGGTTCCCCAAGATCTAGTTTTGACCAATCATAAAAGAGCACATGGGGAACCTCAATAAGGTTTAAAAGCTCACCTTCCAGTGGTTAATATCTTTGGGGATCCTTTCACCCAAAGTTGGGGGGGGGTGATGTTTCTATCTTCTATCTTTCCTTGATTTAAAATAAACTTTCATATTCCTATATCCTTAAGAAATTATATCATTTAACAGTTGGTGCTCTACAGAGAGGCCATGTCTCCCCCGCAGGGCAATGGACTCACTTGTTCTCTAGCTTACTACACTGCATCTCACCCTCTGCCTTCATTTCTCTAAACGCTCTGACCTCAGATCTTGGTTCAGCGACAGGACATATACATAATATCTTTGGTACTGGGGATTGAGCCATTGAACCCAAAGGCATTCTACCTCTAAGCAACACCTTCAGCCCTATTTTATTTTTTCCTTGGAAACAGGATCTTGCTGAGTTGAGAGCCTCGTTAAGTTGCTAAGGCTGGCTTCAAACCTGTGCTCCTCCTGTCTCAGCCTCCAAGTACTGGGATTAGAGGTATGTGCCACCATGCCCAGTTCAGACCTGAGACCTCAGACCTCGGTTCAGCCACAGGACTTCTGCACATGTTTTACACTGCCTTATGACTTCCATGATTGGTGCCTTCATGATATTTTCTTAAATATTATCTCCTAAGTGAAGCTTTCCCTCTTGACATCACTGAAAGCAGGTCTATGTGCCTTTTGTTACATTTGTAATTCACAACTTGCAGATGTTTTAATTCTCACTTATTTATATCTGTTTCTCCCTACAAATGGACAGTGATGATATTTCCCTTATCTGCCCAGGTAACCTATACATTTAGAAGAGGATTTGGCATGTATCAGCACTCAGGGAATATTTGAAGTTGCAACAGTTATTGACTTTTGGTTTTGTGTTGTGTGGCTTATTTTAAAACATTTTGTATATGTGTTGGCTTTTCCCCCAGAGATTTACAAATGATAGTCTTTATTTAAGTAGCTTATCTTATAAAAATTCACCTAGACTGTCACTAAAAATTTCAGATTACTTGTAATACTAAGATAGTAGCCTCAAGGATCCCTCCTTAAGAGATTCTTGAATTTTTAACAGGCTCCTCAAATAATTCTTATGTGCAGCCAGTTTGGTGACTAAAACATCTTACAACTCCTTACTACATAATTTTGAAAAATAAGAAAGTAAGTTATTAATTCCTAGCACTGTTTCTTTAAGAAAGCTGGACATTTCATACTGATATCTAGTCACGACTACCAAATAATTTGTGCCTTGAATGTAAAAAATGGTAAGAAGCTACAGAAAGTAGGCTTTTGTGCTATATACTTTGCTAATGAATTCTCACATCACTGTAAATAGGATGGGTCAGAATCTGCATATTCCATTGCTTTTAATTCATAAATAATCCTGGTGGTAAAGAGAGAAAACTTCTTCCTGATTGGGATCTCCCATTATATAAGGGTAAGTGTAGCCCTGGAGTGCCAGAGATGTTTTATTAACCACACAACCAAAATGACGTTGTACTGTCTATTTATTCAAAAATGGCTCAAATACATAAAGGGTAAAAACTTAGCTTTCCTAATGTCATCATGTGTTTGAGATTATTATACAAATAAGTTTATATCTATGTACATAATCAATGAATTTGGGCTCTACTAAGATCTCTTTTTACCCACAGGGCACTTCTGACTTCAAATTAGTCCTTAAAGCCCAGGACACTGTCCAGGTGTCCTACAATTTTATTAAATCATCACACTACCTGGAGGTAGCCTGAGACCCCGCAAGGTGAGGGCTCAGTCCCACAGTGCTGCCCCATTGCTGACGTCAGTCACAGACCCCTGACTACTGGAACTTCAAATCGACTAGCTATAAATTCCAGGGGTTTCCTCAATCCCCTCTTAGCTTTGATAATTTGCTAGAATTGCTCAAAGAAATCAGGAAAGCACTTACATTTAGTGCTCTATTATAAAGGATGTTTTAAAAGCTACAGATGCAGAGGTGAAGGGGTAGATAGGGTGAGATCCAGAAGGGTCCCCAGGCCAAGAGTTTCGGTCCTATAGAGTGGAGTTGGAGAACATTCTTCCAGCAGATGGTGGATACATCAGGCCAGAAGCTCTCTCAACTTGTCACTTAGGGGCTTTTTATGGAGGTGACACAATATAGAAATGATTGATCATCGAGTCCATAGCCAGCCACTCTCTTTACCCCATCCCACCCCCAGAGGTTGGAGAAAGTAGGGCTGCGAGCTGTACGTTTCTAATCTAGGTTTGTTCTTTCTGGTGACCATCTGCCTTCATGAAGCTATCCAGGAGCCCACCCAAAGTCACCGTGTTAGAATAACGGGCACCTTTATCAATCAGGAAATTTTAAGCATTTAAGAGTTTCTTATTATGCCACAGATTCCTAGAAGACTATGCAAAAGGAAATTATTCCGGATGAAGAATTAAATATTAGAATTTGGTGGACTCTTAAATCGAATTCTTGTCCAATTCTCTGATTGCATAGATGAGGAAAGAGAGACTACAGAGAATCCTAGGGTGACTTGTTGAGATTGTCACGGGGGTCTGCCACAAGCCTTTAGTAAATGAAGCTCTTACTTCAATACCTAAGCCATGCACACTAATGCTGAATCTCCGTGGCTCAAAGTGAGGCTACATATTTTTAAATTTGTCTTATCGTCCTCTGGGGTGTACGTTGGCATATCAATTTAACACAGGTCCTTCTTGTTTCTCAAGCTAAAGCTTGTAATATTGCTTGAATTTTTCAAATGTTGTATAAATTGTTTTCTTTGTTTCTCTAGTAAATTTGACATTTGGAAGAAAACATTTTCCTGCGGATTTAATTGGAAAAGTGGAAGAACATGCCCCAAGCAAATTGGATTGTATCTTCAGTTGATCTTACAGAACATGGCTTGCTTTTTTAAACATGGAAGAAACGTCACCTCTCCATCAAACAGAGGCAATGTACCAACTCTCTCTTTCCTCAGCTTCCCCATCCCACTCCCTTTAGCCCAAACTAAAAATGATTTTAAGTTCAATAGCCTAAGAATATCTGTGTTTAATGCAACAAAGCACTTCAAAACTGATCTGCATAACAGCCATGAGATTGTCATATCAGTATTACGCTTGTTATCACTCTGACTCACTAAGCAGCTACGGTGTGCTGAGGGGGCACCCACGGTGTGCTGGGGGGCACCCACGGTGTGCTTGGGGGCATCCACGGTGTGCTTGGGGGCATCCACGGTGTGCTTGGGGGCGCCCACCATATCCCCCATAGTGACCAACATCGTGCTGTGAGCTCATCGCCGACAGTCTGAGATATAAAATGTAGCTTCATTCTCTAGACTGTGTTTGAAGATACGAATATGTAATTCCAACACAAATAATCTCAACCTGTGTACCTATTTATTTAGAAAATAGCCTGGCTGGCTGCAACCCAAGGTTAATTGCAACAAATAAATGACAGGTTGTTAGAAAGTAGGATATATACCAGGAATAAAGATGACTATGGTTTATATGACTCTGTGTTAAGTCTTATGTGTTTTCTGGTTTTGTCTTCATCATTTAATTATTTTTCACAAATCACCAGATGCTACTCTAAAAGTTTATGGTGAATTATAAGAAGACAAAGTATAGCTCATGATGAACACTTTGAGGTCAGATCCGCCTAGATTTAAATCTCAGCTTCATCAAGTCTTAGTTTTGAACCTGAGGAAGTTAGATAAGTCTCAATTTCTTTACTCTGCAAAACAATATTACACATCCTACAGATTGCTGTTAGGATTAAGTAAAATATAGTATGGAAAGCCCTAAGCTCTAGCACCGAATAAGCCTCACTAGAATTATAACATGCCAGTCATGGTGGCATGCACCCATAATCCCAGTACCTGGGAGACTGAGACAGGAGTATCAAGGGTTCAAGGACAGCCTCAGCAGTGTAGTGAGACTCTCAGCCTCAGCAACCTAGTGATACCCTGTTTCCAAACAAAAAATAAAATAGAGCTGAGGGTGTGGCTTGGAGGTAGAATGACTATGGGTTCAATCCCCCATACCAAAGTTAAAAATATAAAAAAAAAAATTGCTGTACTTCAAAACTCCTTATGACAGCGCTCTAATAATTCCTGATGTCAAAGAACAGTGAGGTTTGTGAATATATCAGTTCTCCTCCCTAATCAAAAGCCTGAGTCATCAAAGTATTTATATTTTCAGTCGGTGAAATCCATTAACAAATGGATTCAGATGGTCACAAAGTGTAGCAGTTTATATTTTACAGTTTTGAAATGGGAAGCAGGCTTGGGGATTTTGTAAGATCATTAAGTGGTAAAAATTGCCCATAATTTTCTGTAGATGATAGTGTACAATTGACTCAAGCTGATGTATTTTCCCAGATATCTTGGCAAACCTGACTGAGAGAAAATAGTCATCATTACATTCGAACGATGGTCTTAGGAGTATTTCTCTATTCATTGTTTTCAAATCTTTCTGTAATATTATCATGCCAACTACACTATTACAGAGAAGGTGAATTTCCTGAAAATACAAAAAAGTTTTATTGGAAACCAGGAAAGAATTCATTGTTTTAATTTAAGCCAGGTAGATGTGGTGCGTGAACTCTAATAAGTTGTGGGACTTTTGGAACTATGCAGCCTGTCTTGTCACCTGTGGAGAGACACCTGGGTTGGTTCCAATGTGTTGTCCACTGTGCTGCTGTAAACATGGATATGTACGCATCATTAAAGTGTTCTGATTTTAGTTCTTTAGGAAAGACACCAAGGAGTGGTATAACTGGGTCATATAGTGGTTCCATTCCTAGCTTTTTGAGGAATCTCCAAACTGATCTCTCATTCATAAAATGCATGTTTACTAGCTGTCTTCCTAGTGCACTATGCTGGGCCTGGCTTTTCTTTTCTTTTTCTTTTTAAAGATAACTCAGTAACTATTATTTGTTGAAATAATAAAAGACATATTTTAAAAATAAGACTCTTTATGGAATATCATTTTATTGATTCCTTGGGGTTGAGTATAAAAGTATAAAAATAAAATGTTTCTCCCATTGTATCTTGGGCCCTCTGAAGGAACCAGCCACGTCACCTGATGCAAGACCCAGGGGAAGACCACACACGTGTCATTAGTTTGCCTGCTATCTGCCTGCCCCTCCTCCTTCCAGCTGTGGTACACCCCTGCTGGTGCTCTTGGCACCTGCTTTGGCTCTTCCAAGGAGTTATCTCAAGTTTTCTGGCCAATACGAATAGCAGGCAGATGTTATTTGGATGACTTTCCCTCCTTACTTTCTACCTTGAAACTTCCTAATAACTTCAAAACTGAGCCTAGTCATCTCCTGCTGTTGACAACAAAATCCAGGGGCCTAGAAGAATACAGATGATTCTATTCAGTGACTAGTGTAGCTATTTGAGGAAATAAGATGCAGGCAGTGACCGTGACAAAGGACAAGTAAAGCTTCGCGTGAGAAAGCAACACAACATTGGATTTGTAGGTGTGCTGTTTTTTGATATGTCTTCAAGATGTTGAACTGTTTCTCTGAAAAGATGGTCAAGCAGCTTGTTGCAAAAGGGGCCATAGAGCATGCACAACACAGCAAGGTTAAAAGATTTCACATCGAGTGAAATGCATGTGTGTCCCGAATTCCTTCATTAGCATCTAGCCACCAGGCCTTCTCATGCTCTTCTCCAGGGTTTGGAGAATTTTGACAGTATTTCTCCTGAAGCTGATTTCCTCATGGCCTCTTTCTCTGTCCTCTGCCTGGTTTCTTCCGAGATCCATTCCAGCAGGACCTGATCCCTCATGTTGACCCACAGAATGGCGGTAGACGGTGAAATGCTCCCGATGTTCTTTATACAGATTGCCAAATTAATTCCTCCCCAAAGCATGCATCATTTGCAATGAGATCAATAGCGTGTGAGATGGCTCTATTAATTCCTCTCAGCATTATCTTTTAAGCGTAGAAGGAGAATTTAAGTTGACAGCATTTATAAATCCTTTATTGCATTCTGACTTGTTATATAGCTCTTGTGTACATATTTTTTTTCTTCAAGCTCTTCTATTTAGGTTAGAATCACATTAGTTAATATTTATTTCCCTCTACAGCCCCTAGCACAGTGTCCTGCACAGAGAAAATGCCCCATGCTTCATAAAAATGAAATAATAACTTGTATATATCACTTTTGATAAGTCAGCATTTTGGCAAAAAAAATTCCAACTACTTCAAAATGTTTAGGGGAAATTAACTAGGGTTAAGGCTTTACAATGCATATTTAGCTAAATTATATTGTCTGTGATTTTGATTTCTTCTGAATTAAAGGGCTCCACTTGCTCTATGTGCATTATAAGGCTGACTCCACTAATTAACAATGTACTTAATAAGACAAGTCTATAATTCTGGACACTCATGTCTCTCTTGGGTGTACCACAAGCAGGTTCCATCCCCATCACGACATCATTACAGGCGCACTTAGCCTACGACTGTCACCTTGACACGTGGGCTCTTACCTGGGCTCAGTGTGTGTTGCATCAGCTCTCCTGTTTCCTCACCAGTCGTTCACCTCACACTCCATGCCCTGTACTAACCACTGCTTCACTGTCGGAGACCATGATGTAGGAAAGAGTTAAGACCTAAGGGTCTACGGGCTTCTGCAGTCCACGTCTATCTGAAGTACACTCCATGCTGACGCCAAGAGCGCATAAAAGAACTATGTGCTGACCATGGACGTCAGGTGTGCACATAAGTGCTGGCCACAAAGTAGGATTTCCAAAGGTTAATAGATTTTCTTAAGGGTTAATGAAAATAGTCAATTGAATGGTAAACTTGGGCAGGAGTAGACAATATACTTTTAGACAATAGGTTAGGTTAAATATTGGCTAACAGGTTTTGGGAATAATGTGTTTTCTTAAAACAGTGAGATTCTCTGTAAAAGTATGTTTTTGATCTTTATATATGATGTTTTTCTGTGGTATGAATCAAAATCGCCTGCTGTTTTTCTTAAGTGATCTTCCTTGTATGATTGTATGAAAATGCCCTGAAAAATAAACTCAGTGCTTCAGTATTCACTGATAGCCCTCCCGAGAACATGGAGTCTTGACTCTTTAATCAATCCTCACTTTCTCCTCTCAGGACAGACTGTGCCGGCAGGTTCCAGCACTTCACCTCTTTGAAAAGATGATCTTCTCTCAACTCACAGAGAAACACGAAGCCACCAGGCATGAGCCCCATGGCTCAACTTCTGTCTTTCACATGGACAGAGTCAGAAATATTTGTACCTGCACTCCCCTTCTCTCTTTCTTCTTTCAGTGCTGGGGATCAAGCCCCAGGGCCTTCTGTATGCTAGATGAGAACTCTACCACAAAGGTCCATCCAAGGCTGGCCCTAACTCTTTCATGATTCAGATGTGGCCTTTGTACTCCTCCCAATCCTTGATATAGTCTCTTCTAGTGCTTTGTATTTTCTGTGTCCTCTGCATGATTTTTCCCCCACACGACCTACAGCAATCAAATTCCTTCCACCATGACGGGTCTTTCTGTCTCTTCTTAGGGACCGCTCACTCCTGTCTCTTGCATCTCACTTTCTTAATTAATTTTGTTTTTTTTTTTAATGTTTTAAAATTTTCTTATAGTATATTTTATACTTACTACAAGGCCTAAGGAATAATGTAATTAACAGCTGTGTTCCCAGAACTAGGCAAAAGGAATTGACTAACAGTACTTCTGCGGCTACATGTATAATCCCCCAATTATACCTTTTCCTTTCTCTCTGAAATCAAAACCACCCTGGATTTTGTACTTAAACTATCACTTTAATAAAGAAAGATTATTTATAGTTCAGGACTAGATTTAACTCTTTTTTACTATCAAAACTCATGGACAATCTGGGCATTCTGAAGATTGTTACATTTCTTCTTTATTTTAATGGCCTATTATGAGATTTGTCAAAGAAATCTGCACAGAAGGATGTCAAGCCTTGGCCATATACTCTGCTGTGAAGTTTTCACGCTCTCTCTTTCTTCTCTGTGGAAGCTGTGTGGCAGGCAGTTCCACACTGTGAAAGGAAGCTGAGCTTCTGAATTCCTGCGCTGTCCTCGAGTATGACAGGTTTCCGTTGTGTTCAGCCATTAAGATCTGGCGTCACCTGCTCCACTTAGCATCACCGATGTTGAGACTGTGCTGTCCAGTTTGGGAAGTAAAAGAGACATGGAAGTGTGCGCAGTACATAAAACAGGCTGTGATGGCAACGCTCAGGCAAGTCTGGGAAGAACGGTAGGAGCTTGGGAATTAGGAGAGGAGGTTAGGAGAGGCTTTGGAGAGGAGGGATCCTTGATTTGAATCTCAGAAGATGAAAGTCTGTGTATTCCAAGTGGACAGGGATGATATTCTGGCAGAGGAAAGGGACTCCATGAAATCTGGAGGCCTAGCTACTAGTGTCTTCACAAAACTGTGAGCCATCGAGAAGCCTGGAGCTTAGGGGCTGGTAGAAATGGGTGGAAGAGAAAGGAGACCGTGGCCTGATTATTAGGCCATGGATGCCTAAAACTTTGTAACTGTGGATGGGGACACACTGGAGAGTTTGAAGAGAAACATTGTATCTGAAGTTTAGAAAAAAATATTAATGGAAGTGAAAGTGAAAGCGAAATTACTTTGTAGCCAGGGACACCAGTATGGAAGAATTGTATATGTCCAGGCAACACATTTTGGAGACCCCATGAAAGCAGCTGTCCTGAGGTGGGGGCCAGTTGGAGCCGTTGGAGCAGTCTAGCTGGACTGGCAGGGTTCAGAATTCCTCTTAGGCTTAGGCTCGGATGAGTGGTGCCTGGGGACACGGACAAGAAATGTAGAATGAGAAGACTCCAAGTCATCGCAGCAGCAAGAAATAAAACATTCTCGGAGCAAACATGCAAAACCACATGAAGAAAATCTATTCCAGAAACACACAAGAGATGTTATGAATAGATAAGTGGGTAGTAATAGGAGGTGTGAAGAAACTTCAATAAAAAGGCGTTAATTTCCCCCAACCAATTTACAACATTAATGCAGTTCTAATAGATGGAAAGATGAACCAGAACTTAGAACATAATTTTTAAGTTCGTCTGGAACACAAATTAAGAAAATTACAAAACTAAAAATAAAAAGGAGGGATCTGTACTTCTATATATTCAAACATTGTAATGCTATTTTAGTTGAAATTCTATGGTACTGATCAAACAGTCGACACCAAGATCAGTACGACAGAATCAAAATAAAGTATATCCTGGTATATGGAAGAATCTCACATGTGACTAAGGTGGTATTTCACATGAAATAGCCCTTAAACAATGGGCCATTTGCAAACTAAATACATATACTTAACCCCTAATTTATTATCAGATTAAAATAAAATCTTTTTAAAAAAAATAATATAACCTTCAAAATATAGTAAGTAAGGAAATTATTTCTACCCCTCTACCCCCCCCTTGGAAATTAATTTGAGAATGAAGAAAATATAAATTTAAAAGAAAATATGTATGGGATTATTTTAAAACAAATTATCTGTTTCAAAATAAGGAATAAAAAATAGGACTGGAGGAGGTGTAGCTCGGAGATAGAATGCCCCTGGCTTTGATCCCCAATATCACAAAAAACAAACAAAGAAACAGGAAAAAAAAAAAAAAACTAGAATATCCAAAGTAGTTTTTAGCAACAAGAACCATGCAGGAGGCATCACAATACCTGGCTTCAAACTATTATATATATATATAGTTTTGTTTTGTTTTTAAACAGGGTCTCACTAAGTTGCTGAAGGTCTTGCTAAGTTGCTGCAAGTACTGGGATGTAGGCATGCACCACTGTGCCTGGTTATACTTATAATTTTTATAGAATATTGGCATTAGTTATCTCTTCTATGTTTGTAAAAAGGATAGACATATTTTCAAAGATAAGCATTCCCTTTTCTGGAGGGATATAATTATGATTGGTTTATACTTTTTCATTTTTCTGTATATTTACTATATTGCAATGAATATGTGTTACATACTCAGAATACTTATATGTGCATTTTAATAAGTCCTGAAATTTCTATTTCTGACTTTTCTCTCTGATGTGTTGAGGTGTCTTGGTCTTACATTTAGCACCTTTTTGCTTTTTCTCAACATGGAAGGAAGCTGTTTTGTAAGACTGTGATGATAGGGATTTTCATTGTTATTAACTTTGAAGTTTAAATCAAGTCATGAATTATAGCAAATACCTGTCCTCAGTCACCGGCAGATTAAATCAGGATGTTTCAACATAAACAAATCTAGGTATATAAGACACATAAAAAGAAAGAATGATGATGGCTTTCCTTGTTTGTTGTTTTCTGGACCCCAATAAATTTACTTATGAGAAACTTCAAACCCTCTGAAAAATACCATTCCCGTATCAAGCACTCTGTTTCATAGATTATCAAATTTTAGAAGATGAAAAGCATTCTACATGACCTCACAACACTATTCAATCATGATTTCAAAATGTAGCAAAAATAACTTGGAAAAGTGAAATGCCCTCCCTTCTTGAACATTAGATGTGAAAGAGAGCCTTCTATAAATAACTAGCTAATTGCTTTCAACAATACATGAAAAGCTAGACAGTCCTGGAGACAGAGAACAAAACAACATCTCAAAGGCCCACAAGGAACCAGAACATCTATAGCAAGCGCCTGTAGTATCCCCACACACCCGTCTCTGCTCCAGCCCATGCCTGCCCTGTGACCTCCACCTCTACTGTCCTGAGAAAGGCTGCTGTGGTGCCCGGGTCAGCCACCAGCACAGTGGACTGTCATGGCCAGGCCCCGCTCTCTTCTCTGAGACCTTTCCCCTGCTGCAAAATTAGCCTGGGTTTCCAAAGACCAGCTGTATTCCTTATGCCTCTAGGATAAGCTTCTGTCTAAGAAATCAACAGCTCCTGCTCAGCTCATGTTCCCCGGAGAGAAGGCGCAAGATGCAGGCTCCCCGCCCTGCACCACCAAGAGGTCACCCTGGGCACACTCGCATCCGACTTCACCTCCCCCTTGTAGTTCTCTGCAGGCAACACCAAAAGGCCTTAACTTCTTAAGCATATTGATTTAGTAACCACTCTTCAGAAAGAAAAACAATGTAGGAAGCAGAATTACATTTAATGTTCACATCAATCGAAATGTATTTCTTGGAGGACAAGGCAATGAGGTGAATCTGGTGTTGCTGTCAAGTTTTTCCACCTTTTAAATCAGACAGAAGTACCAGTAAATGTCTCTGGCACAGGGTTCTGCAGATAGGCCACATCTGGCCAGAATTTCTACTGTCCTGGTGATTTCCACATGATCACGATTGATCTTCTATGACCTGGACATAGGCCAAGGACCAAGGATCCTTGGGGCCCCAAGTGGCCTTTACCATTGCCAAGAGTTCTCTCTGAGACCCCGGGAGGCATGCCTTTTTACCCAAGGCTTTGAGGAAGCCTGTGAGGGGAGCAGCAGGACTCCAGCATCCCTCCTGCTGGAGCTCATACCATCCCCAACCCCACACCTGAAAGCGCAACTCAGAAACACGTCAGTGCTGAGCCCCTGGGTCAGGCTGCGGTGTCAACAGTCCTGGCCTTCCCTGAGGTGCAGCCACTTCTATCCTCCTCTTGGGCCTGAGAAAAGAGGCGGCTCCGCTCTCTCTGTGAAACTGGAGCTCTCCTATGCTTGGCCGACTTCAGTGTCTCCATTTATGAGGATTCTGAGGGAGGGTGCTTCAAAGACAAAAAAATGCAAGATACAAAGGGCTCAGTTTCTTGCATACATACATTCCTTGGCTTGGGCTTGTAAATAATCTTTCAAATACACCGAAAGCAAGAGTCACTGAGAGAGAAGTATGGGATAAAAAGAGTCCTTCCTTGCATTTCAAAATGAGGTTGCCTTAGATTCTGTGAAGGTGAATAGGGGGACTGTCAAGTTCAGTTCATAATTATTCAGATTCTAGCCACTAATCTTTGTCTGACTGGACTTCGATAAAAGAACAAGAATGTTCCTGAAGAGAGTTGTTTTTTTTTTTTGTTTTTTTTTTTGTTTTTTTTTTTTGCGGTACTGGGGATTGAACTCAGGGGCATTCTACCTCCGAGCTATACCCCCAGCCCTATTTTTTATTTATTTTGAAACCGAGTCTCACTAAGTTGCGGAGTGCCTCACTAGGTAGCTGAGGCTGGCCGCGAACCCAGATCCTCTGGTCTCAGCCTCCCGAATGCTGGGATTACAAGCGTGCACCACCACGCCCGGCCTGAAGAGAGTTCTTGATAGGATTACCGGTACTTTTTATTACATAGGTCATTCATTTAGTGAACTATTTAAAATTTCTTTAACTGAAATATCTACATATACTTGGAATGTAACTTTTTTTTTCTTTACCTCCTCATGTAGGATGGGTTTGAAGAGTGAAGTATAGTAATTTGCTCTATGATATCAGAGATCAGTCTAAGGTTGTATAGTGATAGAAGAATTTATAAGCAATCCTGTTTTCTTTTTTGGAGTCTTTTAATATCTTTTATGTCACCAACCTGCCTTTGTTTCTTGAACCTGCCTGAAATATTTGATTTTCACATGCCATCGAGATAGTCTTCCTTGGGAGAAAAAGAGGGAGAGGAGCTGGAGGTATAGGGAGGGGGGAAGGACAGCAAAGAGGAAGAGGAAGAAGTAGAGGGAGAGGAAAGTGGAGGGAGAGAGAAAGGGAGGGAGAGAGGGAGGGGAAGAAGGAAAGGGAGCGAGAGAGTACATAGCTTTTTAGAGAATGACTTTTCTCAATCCTAGCCCTACTTTCTTAATTACAGGGTAATGTCCAAAAATAAAATGAACAACAGACATTCTGCATCCAGTTCTATAAACAGATATAACACAATTCTAGCTATTTCTAATTTACAGTTATCTAAAAATAATATCTTAAATTGCCACTTATTAAGACTGTGAGGAAAAGAAATTTCACTGTCTTTAGAAGTGTGTGAAATCTGGGTCCTTCCCTTCCCTCCCTCTTTCCCTCCTTCCCTCCCTCCCTTCCTCTCTGTCTCTCTCCTGCTGCCTGAGCCAAGCCAGGGAACCTGCCTAGATCTTGGCTAAGCCAGGATTCTTTGCCTGCCCACATAAGAAATAAACAAAGGATGCAACAAGGAAAAATGAATTTCATTCCATTTGAACAGTCTGGGGAGAAGCAGCTGAGCTGTGTCTGCTGGTCCTGGAGAAGTGGTTATACTTGATAGAAACAAAGTCCATTAGAGGTACACGCATGGATTTCCCCAAGCTGTGCTTGCAGGAGGACCTGTCACAGAGCCTGATCCTTGGCGCCCGCCTGGGCCAGGGCGAAGCTTCTGTGTTTGCATTCTCAGTATGAGGAAATTCAAGGAGAAAGAATAAGGATGTTGTGGGAGAAAACAACCTGGGGTGTTTAATTTTAATGGGGTTCTGTTATACTACCTTCGTCTATACTACCTTCTCCCCCCCCCTCTTTTTCCTTTCTTCCTGTCTCGCTTTTGTTGTTGTTATTGTCATTGTTTCTCCTCCTCCTCCTCCTCCTCCTCCTCCTCCTCCTCCTCCTCCTCCTCCTCATTATTATTGCGGTGGATAGGGGGAAATCCTCCCTTCTCTAAGCACCTATCTTTTAGCCATGAATTGGACTGAATCTCAACTCTTCAAAACTGGGATGGACCTGCAGTGCAATTAGACATGATTATAAGACCTTAATGATTATTTTCCCATACTATATCTGTATTATTTCCTATGATATTATTTAAAAATCAATATTTTAATGTTCTATACAAACTAGCCATTGAATGGAATTCCTTAAAAAAAATAGGAATCATTGGTTCCTGAAATTCGACTGGCAAAATTCAAAACTATCTGCTTAAGATAAATTCTCCATACATTAAAAAAAGAAATAAGCATTTATTTCTGGTAGCTGTTTATTTTCTTTTATTATTATTTATATAAGTATTTAATATTCTAAGGAAAGGTAAATGTTCTTTATAAATGTGTTTTATATTGTCAAAGTGGACCAAACAAAAACCCCATTATATTAAATGCCTATGATTTTCCCTAGATTGTGAAGCACGCGAAAGAGATATGATCAATATCAAACGCCAAACAATCTAAATACCTTAGAAGTCTAGAAATATTCCATTGTGAGATATTGTCTTGAAAAATTATATCTGATGTCTCTCATCAAAGTAAAATCTGTTATTATTTCAGTATAGGTATTTTTTAAAATTGATACATTTTAACTATTTTGAAATGTTATTTTACTGTTTAAAGCATATGAGTTCTTTCAAAATAGAAATGAAGTCGAGGACAAGTTTACCAAACCTCTCAATCAAATACTACCGATCTATCTTTTTGAAAAAAATTTCTTGCCAAGTTACATATTCTTGCAAAGAAAAGAAGTCTTAGACAAAAATTTTCAAAGAATGACTATGCCTATCTTAATGAACTGACTACTATTATGAAGAAAAACCTTCCTTACTATCTGAAAGATGATTTCATGCTGGTGAAACAGCATGCTTTTATAATAAGGAACGGAAATGTGGATCACTGTTAATATATTAATTCTAAAACATAATACATGGGTAGTATTAGCCATGTTTATGCTTTCAATTTGCAGAAGAGCCATTGGGATGTTTAATTTTTAAACACATATACTGTGAGTCAACATGACAACGTGTCCCCTTATTTTCATTTTCTCGCAGGTATAGCGCACATTAGTTTTTCCAGAAGCACTGACTTGGTTGATTTCTTTTCTAAATTCAGGTTTGCAGTGGTTTTTGTAGGTGATCGCCTGTGCTAGCTCCTAAGGACACATGAGTTTGCCCCCAGACAAAAGAGAGAAGCTTCTATCTGAATTTCTTCCCAGGACTGACATCCTATGCTCTTTGCTGTGGGAATCTGTCTCCTGTTGGAATCAGTTGAAGTGTCACACATCAGAGAGGGAACAATGTGGCCCCGGGGGCACTGAGGTCCTGCAGTTCCACCTATAAATCTGGAAAGTAACTCTCTCCACACAGCCACGTGTGACTTTCTGGCTGTGCACATTCAGAATGACTTCGGGCGTAGGGAAGCTGAATCTTTGGGTGGGATGTGCACGCATTTTTGAAGCCCCTTCCCCAATTCCACAATACTTGGGATGAAGATCCCCGTCCCCTTTTATGTTCTGGACTCTGTGCCTAGGGGGTGATGATGCCCAGTGGAGTTTGATTTTGGTGATCAAGTTTTACCGTGGTAAGGCTAAATTGAGAAACATTTCAGACTGTGACTTAATAAAGCAACAATGTAAAAAAACATGAAAGCGTGAAAGGTATGAGAGGTAGAATATATAAAAATTAACTTGAATGAACCATTCCACAATGTCTGTATATTTCAAAATAACACACTGTACACTTTGAATGTGTCATTTTTGTTTGTCAAGTTAAAAATAAAAAAGCAAAACTTAAAAATAATTTTTAAATAGAGCCATGACGTGATACAGGGACCACAGGGAACAGAGAAATGTAGGAGGGTCAGGGAGGTCTGGGCCTGGCCCTGGAGGATGTGTGTGGCAGAAAACTGTATCAAGGACTTAGAAACTGCTTTTGCTAAAAACACTGACTCTTCACTTGGGCCTGAAAATGTAAAAACCTGGACCTCTCTGCCTCCATTTGCACCTAACTCTTTTACTCTGAATCAGCCTTGTTGCATTCCAAAAACAAGCCTGATTGATAAATATCTTATAATCTATCAAAACGACAGCCCACTCCCCATGCCAGGCAACAGTAACTTTCTTATCACTGCCAACACTTGACCAATCCTGAGATACTGATCAACCACAATATGGTCTGACCAAGACTGTTTGACTTCTGGTCTCCCTTGGCTATACGATCTGGGATCTCACACCAGTACTCCTAAAGCCAGGGCTGGAAACACTGGTCTCCTTTGTCTTCCCAACATGGTCATAATGATTAAAGTTCCTTTCCTGTTTTTCACCATTACTCTTTCTATTTAGTTTTTGGGGCAAATGGCTGGACCTGATTTGTCGAGACCCCCCCCAGAGCCAGGTCTTTGTCCTAGGACTCTGGCAACAGATCTCCTCCAGGAACCTGCAGGACCCATGGGAAACAGGTAGCTGCTTCAATTCAGAGATGGAACCCAAACTCTTCACCCCCAAATCTGGGTAAGGCAGATATGAGAGAGAAAAATAGCCTGAGTTCAGATAAAAGCCTTCATGATGATTCTGAGAAGTTTGAACTTGGTAAAAACTGATGGCACGAAAGTGTTCTCAGCAGAAAAGAGAATAAAGTAAGACAGGGTGTAATAACAGTAGCATTGTCTGAGCTCTTTCAGTGGATCAAATACTATATAAATTATCTTGTAAATAACAACTTTTTTATCTGCACAAAAATCTAATGAAATAGGGACATATTTTATCAAAAGGAAATTTGAAATCCAAAATTATACCTGGGGCAGACACCATTGGTCACTACTTATCATAGTTATCCCCAATCTTTTTGCTTCCTTACCTCCATAACTAAGACTTGAGAAATTAAAAATGCTCTTTATCCAGCTTCACTTACAGGCTACTGGTGTCCATGTGGCACAGTTACAGCCAGTGAAATATAAGGAACACTCTATTAGGAAGCTTTTGGGAAAGTTTGCTATTGCTTTTTAAAAATCAATAAAACTGGTCTTCCAGCAGTGTCTTGCGTGTGTGTGTGTGTGTGTGTGTGTGTGTGTGTGTGTGTGTGTGTTACTAGGTATTAAACACCAGGACATTCTACCTCTGCCCTATTTTATTTGTTATTTTGAAACAGGGCCTTGCTAAAGTTGCTGAGGGCCTTGCTAAGTCACTGAGGCTGGCCTCGAACCTGCAATCCTCCTGTCTCAACCTCCCAAGTGCTGGAATTAGAGGCATGTGCCATGCTTGGCTGCCCCTTTATTCTTATGTTCAAGTGGGAAAACATCATCAAACCATGGCAGTCTTCAAGTGCACTACCAAGAAGGCTATCTTGGTCATGGAGCAGTAAGACTCACAGATATTGAATCACAGAGAGTTAAGTCAATCTAAAGCCTGGAGTGAGAAGCAAGAGGAAAGAAAAGGGAGAGAGAAGAACTCTTGAGTCCGTGTTACTCAGCCTGTTCACCTAGACTCCCACTCCAACCACGATAGTCTTCATGCTATCATTAATCTAATGTGTTAAGCATCAGAGTTGAGAACAAGCAAGGGGGTATCCACAGACAGAAGCTCCCTGAAAATCAGCATGTGTAGCGAGGCAGGGGCTTTCCTAACCACAGTGTCTCTCAGCAGCAACCTAAAGAGTAGCCCTGGCCCCTCTGCATGCACCTTGGACAGAGGTACATGGAACCAGAGTGGCTGTCACCAAAGGATGGCTGAATTAAGGGAAGAGCTTATCTTTCAAGCTAGAGGTGATAGCATTTGTACTTTATGTTTATTTAAGGTGTATGTGGTCCTTCTATCTCTTTCTATGTATAGACAACATTATTCTTTGTTCTTTCTCAACTCATAAATGTTCCACTTACTATATATCTAATAAGCCTTACAGGTTACTAACTTACAGTCTATACATCATATGATTGCTAACTTTGACTCATAAGACTCTTGCTTAAAATCTCTACTTAATATATTTTATGAGTTATATGCAAGCATTTGCTTTTTATGATTCATAGCAGAATTAAGTATTCTCAAATAATACAACATATAATCCTTTTTTTTTTTTGTGGCATTGGGGATTGAACACAGGAATGTTCTACCTTAGAAACTACATTCCCAGTTCTTATTAATTTTTATTTTGAAACAAGATCTCTCTAACTTACAATGGCCTTGAATTTGCCATCCTTCTGTCTTAGTCTCCCAAGTATTAGGATTACAGGTGTGAGCCACTATGCCCAGCTCAACACAAAATCTTTATAGATGCAAAGCAACAAGTTATTTTTCTGATAGCCATGTAGCTATATGCATAAAGAGTAGAGAAAAAATGAGGATGGAAAGGAAATGTTCTGCAGTTGAACTGGTCACAGGAACTACCATCGTCCACACTTCTTGCAACTCCTAAAACATAAGAACCTATTTGATTAGGCCACTACTCATTGAAATTTCTGTCATGCACACCCACTTGCCTCCAGATTAGATTCCTTGCCACCATTCAGTCAACAAAAATTTATCGAGGACCTGCTGCATATCAGACACTTATTTTAGGAACTGGAGCTATAACATTGAAACAAGTCTCTGTTTCTAAGAAACTCATTCTCTAGTAAAGGAATGAAGTTTTTTGGTTTTTTTGTTTGTACTTTTACTAGGTCATTGCAATTATACATTACAGTGAGGTCCACTGCCATTCAAACATACATGCACGTATTTCTTGGTGCGTTTCATCCCACAGAACATTAAAGATTAAGTTGTGGCATTCCTCTGGCCACATGGAGTAGTGGGTACAAAATATGCCCTTGCCCTGTGGTCAACTAGAAAATGCAATAGCATTCTTTCTCTCAAAGTAGTCCAGGGTGATATTATATGAAGAATGAGAGGTGAGGAATTGATCATATATTAAGGGAGTAGGGAGCTGTTAAACTGACCAGCAGGATTCTTGCTGAAAATTGGCTAAGTAAACTAAAGAAAGAGTCTAAGGTCTAGGCTTCTGGGGTTTAGAAGAGCCTGACCAGCATTAGGTCAAGGAGAGTGTCTCAGTCAACCACCAAGGAAATAATTTCTATAAGATAAAATGGAACTATAAATCAAACAATCACCAGCGCCTGCACAGGAGAGAACATCGATGAATAGTCAGAGCTTCCAAGAGGCGCCTCAGAAGGGCATATCTCAGTACTATGGATAGACTAGGGCTGGATTAAAATCCATTCTAAATTTACCCAAACAAAACTTAAACCCGTTTTCAAAGTATGAAGATGCTTGGCATGTAAATTAACTACCTAATGGGAGAAAATTCCCAACTATCTATAAGGGGAACAATTAATCTTGATACTGAATGATATAACATTTAAAATATCCCCAAACAGCTGGGAGTGGTGGCGCGCGCTTATAATCCCAGCATTTAGGAGGCTGAGACCAGAGGATCTGGGTTCTCGGCCAGCCTCAGCTACCTAGTGAGGCACTCCGGAACTTAGTGAGACTCTGATTCAAACTAAAGAAGAAAAAATAGGGCTGGGGGTATAGCTTGGAGGTAAAATGCCCCTGAGTTCAATCCCCAGTACCGCAAAAAAAAAAAAAAAAACAAAGGTCCCAAACAAATAAAATATTAGATACAATATTTTGCAAAGATGCATAAAAATGTAACAGATTATCAGAAAAAAAAAAGCTTATCAATAGAAACCAACTAGAAATGAAGGAAATGACTGAATTTGCACACAGGATGTATTTATTTATTTATTTATTTATTTATTTATTTATTGTAGTACAGGAGATTGAATCCAGGGACATTCTACCTCCAAGATACACCCCCAGCCCTGTTTATTTTATGTTTGGAAATAGGGTCTCTATACGCTGAGATGGCCTCAACTCTACGATCCAAAGCCAGTCTCCCAAGTACTGGAATTATAGGTTTGCACCACCATACTTGGCCCAGAATGTCTTAAAATAGTCATTATAAACATGTTCAAGGATTTAAATGAAAGTATGTAGATAATGAGAAGAGAAACAAAAATATAAAAAGAATCAAATGGAACTTTTAAAGCTAGAAAATGCAATTAAAATTCATTGGATGGGTTTAACAGTGAAGACAGATGAAATTTAGCACATTTATAAATAAGACATAAAAACATTATAAACTGAACAAGGGAGAGGAAAACAGCTGAGAAAACAAAACAAAACAGATTCTCAAAGATCCATAGAAGTACCCAAGCAAGTTAATATGGAGACAGAGTTTCAGAAATGGAAGTGAGAAAGAATATGTTGAGTGATAATTTTCCATATTTGGTTAAAAATATCAAACCACAGGAACAAGACATTTAACACTAAATAGAATAAAAAACAAACAAACAAACAAACCACACCAAGGTACATCATAATCAACTTGCTGAAAAAATCAATGATAAAAGTAAAATCTTTGAAGCCATTGTGGGGGAATAAAAGAATACATTTCAAATTGTGATACAAAAATAAAAATTATCACAGACTTCTTATCAAAACTACAAAATCCAGAACATAAAGGAACAACAAATTTAAAATACTGAAAAATTGGGGAAAACAGGTTATCCTCAAATTACATATGCACAGAAAATATTCTTCAAAATAAAAATGAAATATATATTTTTTTCAAAATAATTACAACCTAAAATAATCTGTTGCTAGCACACTTGCTCTTCAAAAAATACCTAAAGAATTTCTTTAGTGAGAAATAAAATGATACCAAATGAAAACTGGGATATATTCAAGGAATGCATATCCACATAAGTGATAAATATAATAAACTAAAATTGAGACAATTGTTTAAAGTCAATAATAATATAAGGTCTATAACATATGATGTATATATTACACAATTTAAATGCATGAGCATATGTATACACACACACATACACAGAATATATGACAATTAAAGCCTGTGGAGTGCTTACATTTTACATGGAGTGATATAAGATTAATTTGTAATAAATGATAAGTAAAAAATATACAGAACAAACACACATGCACTAAATAAAACAAAAATATGTAATAAATGTTTAATTGGACCAAAGAAGCCACTGTACATAGTCAAACTAGGCTATTAAAATAAGCCCTAATCAGTAATTCTCAGTCTTTATCAGTAAGAAATGTAACATATGCACAGAAAATATTCTTCAAAATAAAAATGAAATATATATTTTTTCAAAATAATTACAACCTAAAATAATCTGTTGCTAGCACACTTGCTCTTCAAAAAATACCTAAAGAATTTCTTTAGTGAGAAATAAAATGATACCAAATGAAAACTGGGATATATTCAAGGAATGCATATCCACATAAGTGATAAATATAATAAACTGTCTTACCTTCTACAAGCAGATATTTTTTAGAGTAAGGAAGTACTTATCAACATAGAGGCATGGAGTATCTCCACTTCAAGTAAAGTTGTATAAGCAGGGACAAGGAATTATGCAGGTTTCATTCCTTTGTGATTCAAGTCCAACCATATGACAATTAAAGAGTCACATTTTTTAGTACATCTTGTTGTCAAAATATAGTATGCTCATAGACTAGATTTTCATTTTTCAATAACGGCCAGAGGAGCAAATAATCTGACAACAGAAAACTTGTGTCTGCTGTTTCTACCCTAAAGTTACATGGGTTCAGAAGCTAATGTTCAATTCACTTGTTTCCTTGGTATTCAGGTCAGTAGTTCTTTGAAGATGAGCTACCTTCTAAAATCACACTTCTTAGTTACTGTACTTCTGTTATAAGTTTACTTAAAAAGTCCAGCATAGCCAGGTGTGGTGGTGCACTCTTGTAATCTCAGTACTTGGGAGACTGAGATGGGAGGATCACAGGTTCAAGGTCAGCCTCAGTAACTTAGTAAGATCCTGTTTCAACATAAAAAATAAAAAAAACTGGCGGTGTATCTCGGATATAGAATATCCCTGAGTTTAATCCCCAGTACCTAAATAAATAAATAAGTAGATAGTGCAGCATTGCACTTGTGTTATTCTGAAAAGGCAATGTTGGATACAGGACTTTAGATTCAGCTAAACTTTAGTACCATTTTCTCAGATTATAGAGTAATCATTTGGCACCCTGTTTATAATTACCGAAGGGAAAGTTTATATTTTATTCATCCTTATATTCTTTGCATTTGGCATACATTTTTGCCATTTTAAGAGAACTGGATAATTTCCATTTTAAATTTAACTAAAAAAGAAATTAATTGGAATTGAAAATCAGGTAAACATTTTAGTGTCACTCAGTGGTAAAATTTTCCAGGCCAGCAAAAATTCTGTCAGAGGAACTTTGTGTAAGATGCTGTTACAAAATGGCAGCCCAGACTCTGTTGGAACCGATGGTGACTTGTGTTCATTCAGGACAAGCACTTGGATATACCCTCACTTTACAAAGTGAGAGTATAACTCACCATCATAAGAACAGCCACATGATCTGATCTCTGTCATCCGTAAGAATTCACAACGTGTCATTTGCTTAGCTGGCTATCTGCCCAGTATCTTCAGAATGTCGTAACCTGGAGTTGGTGGCAGCAAGAAGAAACATAGGACAAAGCTACTTGGCTCCTGGGCTAATTTTTGTGTTTTAATCCCCTTTCCCTTGTGTTAAATGGTATTTTTCTAACATCATTAAGCCCAATTCAAAGAATATTTTCCAATCTTCCCTACTGTGCTGTTCATACCTCCGTCTCCAGTGACAGTAAATTCAGAGAAAATAACTTAGGTTCCTAGTTCTTGTCTTAAATTACATGAGATCATATTTTCTCATTTGCAGTGTTTTCAGCCAGAAATGTGTTAAATCCCAAGTTATTGTGTAAAATGCATTTGATTAAGCAACTCTCAACAACTTTCTCTCTTCATTAGCTGTTTAAGAAAAGCGAAGTTGCCACCTATTGACATAATTCATTAAACTAGCTTCTGTCTTTTTGCTTCTGAATTAGAAGTCCCTAACTCAGCAGTGGATTTTTACTCAAACAACCAGAAAAAAATGATGGAAATTTCTGAGGAAAAAGAAAAAACATCCCTAGTAAATAAATACATTTTCACAAAAATGAACTTCTATAGATTCTATAAAATAAGATCTTATAAGAAATTACTTCCTGATTAGAGAGGTCTGTGAAACTTAGGATAATGCCTTTACCAATTCTGAATATTTAAATAAAAATTAGAAAACTATTTTCAGGGTAAGTTTTAAGTCTCAGCATTTTGTTTTCAGCAAAGATATTTTCTAGTTGACTTCACTCTGGAATTTTTCAGTTATATACTTCAAAACAAAACAGTTTGGATGCATTATGCATTCGCTATGCCTCACTATATTGTAGATGTTTTTTTGTTTTTTTCTAGAGCAAGTATTAATCTTTTATATGAACATCTCCATGGTTCATATAAAAGACTCAATACTATCTCTTTCATTCTCCAAGCACCACTAAGCTGGTGACTCTTAACAGGAATACAGAATTTAATTTACCCTGTTCTTTTTAAGAGTATATTTCTGCCCTGCAGAGAAAATGCATTAGGAAGACAGGATCCAGGAGACCTCTCTGCTGGTTCTTGCACCTTGGCCTCTTTCATTGGAAATAAGTAGAAGGAAGAGTGAAAAGAGAGACCACAGGTGCAAATCTTCGAAAATAGCTCTGCTGTGCTGTGGTTTTTATTAGAGCCTTCATTTCACTTGGGAGGCCTTCTGACCAAACTATAAAAATATCCATTCAAAGCAAACAAACAAACAAACAAACAAAAGCCTCTAAACCCCAGTGCAATGTTTTTCTGAAGTTCAGGTCCACTCCACTAACCCCTTTTTTCTTTGGCATTTACCTATCCTCATCATTTCCAAAAGTGTAAGCCAATGAGGGGTTAGTGGACCCCCCCCCCCCATTAATTTCAACATGTAAGTCAGGAGGAGGAAAACCAATGATAGTAGCTGAGTACCTGGGAATTGCTTTCTTTCGGAAAGACTTCTAGAGATTTCTAGCATATAATGGAGGTGGGGTAAGGGTAGACAACTATGAGAGAAGTGAGTTCAGCCTTATACTTCTGGAAAAGAGAAACTTTTTCTATGACAACTCAAGTCTTTCAGAAAATACTATCTTCTGAAAAGAATTTAATTCCTTAAGCCATTTTCTACTACACAATTATAGCAGCAGAAACAAGGCACTAGAGTTTTAAAAGTTCAGGTAAATATATTTTAAAAATTAAAAATTAATCAATGAATACATTTTTCACACTTTATATAATCCTCAAATCACTAAAGGAAAAAAATGACTTTTAATTTTTTGTTTTTCTTTACTTTTCTCTCTACATTTTTCAAAAAGTACATTTTAAAAGTTCATAAATTCATGAAATCAAACCCAACACTTAAACATTTGTCCAGATATTTTGATGTATAAAAATATAATCTTTCATATCAATAGGACTCATTTTTCAATTTGTTCTTCTTCAAATTGAAAGAGAATTTATTTCAAGGTTTAGCCAATTTCCCCAAATTTCTTCCAGGATTCTGGCTTCAGGATTCCTGGCAATGGATTCATTAGGTATTAGCTGAGATAGACTAAGTGCTGTTACTCTGCTGCAGATGGGCTGGGTGCTGGCTTAAATCGTGACTTTGCCATTTCTTGACTAGGTCACTATTGAAAAGTCTGCTGATGTCTTCCTCCCTGGTGCCCTCTTCTAGAAAGTGGGTATGTTAAAATCAGTGCTTGTCTGATGAGTTTGTTGGCATAATGATGGAATGAAAAATTGTACATTCTCTGACACATACAAAGTGTTCAGTAAATATTTTCTACTAGGAAGGACACATGTCCTATTTAGGTGTTTGTGGATCCCATAGCTTTTTAAAAGAGGGTAAAATTATTGTTTTTAATAATGATACTCATTACCAGTGAGGTTCTGGTGACTATGACAATGAGGACGGGGTTAGTGGGTAGGGCTGGGCTATGGAGGAAGAGAACGTTGACAACCCACATGGAAAACCACAGGAGACATGTCGATCACAGTCCACGCCAAGGTTGAGTCCAGGGAATGCAGACTGAGACTAGGTGAGACAATAGTGCCTTTAATATTCACTACAAACATGAAAATTCTGAACAATCCTTCCTGTCTAACTTTTGCACATCTTCTCTACTGTTGCAATGTTTTTTAAAGTGAAAAAATACATATTTTTTTCCAATAGAACGTATGACTCACCAAGTAGAAGCACTTTCACATAGAGTTGTGTACATATACATTTTAATCCAAGCATGCCGTAAGCATATGATGACCAGGGGATATGAATGGTGCATTCACTGAGCCCAAATCTCTGGGTCAGTGATGGGCATATAGCTGAAGGTTACAGAAATGCACAGTTTTGTAATGCATTTCTATAAGAGGCTCAGACCCCAGTCCAGCCTGTTGCTGAGGATGCCACATCCCTTCTAGTCTACCAAGTTTCTTCTGCGCTGTTTCTCTGGTTATCAAACATTTTATTATCCACTGTGCTAAGTTCCTTTACATAGCATAATCTAAGAAAAATGTCTCTGTACAACAAAGAATGGAACACTAGTTTGAAGAGTTGTATCCAAATGTTTGCAGATTTATATACTTATTAAACTGACACTACTAAGAACTCAGGAAAAAGTTTATGCCAGAGGATCTCCTGGGAATTCTGCACTTGAACACTAAAAACTCCCAAACTGTTCTACTGCACCACACTGTAATGGGCCAGGTCTGTTGGCAGTTGAATGGTACCTGAGGTCTTTAAGAATCCGTTATAAACAATGTTAACAGCATATTTCAGCTAGCCTTTATGACCTGCTGCTGGGTGAGTTCTCTAATGAGTATGTCCAAGTGAGAGAAAGGATGGCAGGAAGGAAGCTAATTAAACACTTTTTAGGTCACATTATTGAAGATGAGGCCATCTGGTTAATTGTCACAGTGAGTATTAGGAGTGCCAAAATTCTCTGGACAGGTAGTAAAGCCAGGAAGGACGTAGGATAAGAAATGCCATTGAAACACTTTTCCTGGCTTGACATCCAAACACCTGTCTTTTCATTTGACATCCAATGGGAAAGTGTATCAGTTGAACTGAAGACCATTTTTTAAAAAGAGTAGCTCATAGCTTTGAATGATCAAAGTTAATTTTGCAATAGATGAGTGACCCTTTTCCACGTAGGACATTATTCTTTGAAAGAGACTTGCACAGAACATTCAATACAACAAAACACCCATTTTGCATGTGAATCCCATAGATAAAAGATTCGATAGAAATTTTCTATGAACTCAGATGTTCAAGTTTTTCTGTTCCCGTCAAGCTCTCCAATTGTAAGCAGTAGGAACAGACTGGCTAATTAGCAGGAGAAAATGAACTACATAGCACATAGAATGGCGAGGAAGACTGTAGAACATCTTTGAGGCTTAGCTCTTATAAATGCATCTTACTGTCAAAGCAGTTTCCTCCATGAGGAAACTCCAGCTGCTACAGTTATCCCATCCCTCAACGTCACTTTGCACCCCCACCCCCCAAAAACCAGAACTCCTGCTGTAGAAGGATGTTTCCAGGAGGAGTGTTCCTTGAGCGTTCACTCCAAGGCACAAGTCTCAGGAAGGAACTTTGGCCAAAAGCCAGTGAGGCACCTGTACTGCATGGAGACGGGAATGACACAATTTTAGATCCTACCTCAGAGGACTGAATCTCCTAAGTTTGGAATTTTCCCAGAGGTAGTCCAAAAGAGGCTGCAGATAGAAAGCAAGTCCCTAAAATTAGAGTAACAGGTTGGTAAGGCCATTGCAAGCCGCCGTCAGAAGCAGACTCTGATGTGCTGAAAAGTTTTCCAGTTAACTTGGATGCTTCATTAATACAAAGCCTCTTGTTAATAAGCAATTTCCTGAAATTTATGTGAGTTCCTATCTTATTGTCTTACATATTCTGCTTCCAAAATTACAATGAAGACTTTCACAGAACCCCTAATTTATTATTTTATTTTCATTTTAACAAGCATTTATGGGACACATACTCTATCTGGCAGGCCCAGAAGTTAAAGTAATGACTCTTGCACCATCCCCCTCAGTGACATGCTGTCTACCAGGTTGAGGGACACACTGGCAAAAGTGCATCATGTCACAAAATAGTTGATTTTGAAATGAAAACTATGTAACCATTCTTACACAGCTAAACTTCTGGCGACAAAATATGTATCAACAAGCTATGTTATGCCTTTAATTCTAATATCGGAAAATAAGTTTAAATACAGAAGTGTACTACAGTTGCTATAATTTTATTTCATTTTTTAAAAATGAAATAGCCTTAAAAACACTACCTTTCTAAAACACAGATGTTGCCATTTCTGCAATGGGCTTATGGTCTTTTTGTGACCCATTAAAGCCACAGTACGTGCTGCTCTTCTGGCTTCTACCTATTGCTCCAGGCAATGAGGACCAAGAGTTATTCCGCCTCCTGGGGCCAGTTACCTTGCCCAGTTGAACTGCTGTAAAATCCAAGTGCATTATTAAGACGTTTTCGGCAGAACTCTAAAAACAGTTTGCGGGCAGAAAGAAAGAAGAAAATTTATTGAGTAGTTAGATTTGAAGTCTTGCCCGATAAAATGCAATTTTCTCTAAGAATATATAGCTCCTCTTGACTCATAGAGCAGGAGCTTGCTCTTATGAAGGCTCTGTCCACTGGCAGATGAAAAAGTCAAGGTCCATACGCTTCTCATGATTTGTCCAAGGTCACAGAATTTAGTAAAACCACCAGACAACGGAGAAGAGACAGTAGAACCTTGTATGATGGAGGGTAGTTTTGAACAATTGAACAAAATCATATCGCACTTAAAATGCTGAAATAATCGCAACAAATGACCAGTGGCTTCCAGTTTGCGTTTGTAAAACAAAAGTGATCATTCTTATGTGTTTATTTTTGAGTATTATGTTCTCAGATATGTATGTTTGTTCTCATTGCCATAAAATGATACTTAGACCACAAAGAAGATCACTATGAAAAGGAGCTATTTGTCCTGAAACATAAAAATCTTAGGCAAGGTCACTAAAAAACTCAAGTATAACGGGTTGTTCCATCTGCTCATCTGTCCCACGTCATCTATTCAGGACTGACATGTCGGGTACCATTTCTGATAAAGGGAATGGAAGTCTATGTTAGTGACTTAGGAATATAGTTACATGAGGACAAAGAGTAGAAAATAATCTATAAATAAATCATAAAATAAAACTCTGGTCTTCTTCCCTAGGAGCTAGTTAATAGGGCATAGGTATATGTCTTCCTCTTCTTTTAGGAATCAATTCACTTTTCCCTTCAACAAATACCATTGAACACTGGGGTCATGCCATGCACTGGCTACATCTAAGGTACAGAGACATTGTAGGGTCTAAGACGGGGAATGTCTGTGTTTACAGGAAAAACTCTGGTAGGGACATCTAATAAGCTACATGCAAAATTAACTTTAAGATAACTATATTAGTCAGTGTTCTCTAGAGGAACAGAACACCTGAAAATGGACAATTTGATTCTTAAAAAGCTGTTGATTCACTCATAGTTCTGCAGGCTGGAAGTCCACGATCAGATAGCCTCATGTGCTGAACTTCTGGTGAGGGCCCGTGCTGCCCTATGCGTAGGAGAAAGCAGAAGCACAAAGAGGCTCCCGGGAAGAAATACAGCATGAAGGGAAGCCTTGCTTTATGACAAGCAGCTCTGGATGCCATTCCAGAATCCCTGGGGAGGAAGGACCCCTTGCTCCTGGGAGAGAGCATCAATCTGTCCATGAGTACTTCACGCCATGACTCCAAACCCCATCCTGTCGCACTGAGAAGTTAAGCTTCAACAGTTTCACACCATTACAACCCTCAAGGGAGGGAGATCTTTGGGGCTGAAGTCACATGCCAAATATGCTAAAATTTTAATAAGAAGTTGAAACTTCCTTTATTGTCAAATATTCCATTAACATTTCTTAAGATTGTTTCAGAAAATGAATTAGAGTTTAAGAAATTACAGAGGAGACTCAACTGCCTTCAATTTTTTTTGTACTGAGATTGAACCCAGGAGCATTCTACCTCTTAACTACACCCCTATGCCCTCAGCCCTTTTTAGTTTTTATTTTTGAAACTGTCTCACTATGTTGCTAAGGGTTTCACTAAGTTGCTGAGGCTGTCCTCAAACCTGTGATCTTCCTGTCTCAGCCTCCCTAGTACTAGGATTATATGCATGTACCAGTGCGTTCAGTTGCTTTCAAGTTTCTACTTGGATTTAATTTCGCATATTACTGAATTTGTACCATGTTAGTTAATTTACCCAGAATGTTAATTTGAACAAATATTCATGAGGCTAAAAGCCTCACATACCTAGAATGTTGCCACAAATTGTGCACCTCCAATGGATTCCAGTTTTGCCTTATGAACTCCTGTATGAATGTCTTAGATATCTATGTTTGAACAATGAGAACACAGTGTCTTTTCCCTTGAACAAATACCAGAAAAACAGCCAACAAAATGGGTTTGGACAAAAATCCATATGAGGTTGAAAATTATTTTTAAACAAAAGAACAAACAATAAGATACTGGAATTGTTTCAGCTTGACTGAATAATTAGTTCAATGTTTATAAATCTTTTATGATTTTCATGGCTCTAAACCAAGTCACACTCACAGATGATGAAAAGATAGTGAAATCTTCCCCGTGGTCACCATGGACCCCACGATGCCACTGCTGGCTGTGCGCCTGGCCCACCTTCTCCTGGGAGCTGCAGGCATCCATGCACTCAGGCTCCTAGCTTCTGATTCCTCTTCTTGCCTCTTCCCTTCCCATATCTTCCGTCTCTTAGTCTTAGGGCATTGGCCTATCTTGCTCATGGGAAGCCATCTTTTTATTACATTTTTGCAGGAGGCTTGCTAATGATGGAATGATTTACCAATGCTCTCAAATACAATACTCTCCTTCCCCCCAACTTGCCTCCCTTCATGTCAATTAGATGCAAGCAGAGGTAAAGCGTGAAAATGAAGCACGGTGAGCATCACTGCTGGGTGCTCCGTCTACCTAGACCCCAGCACAATGTTACACTATTGAACTCTACCATGTAATAGTGGCAGGTCAGGTTAATGTTTTGTTTTGAAGGGTGTGTGTGTGTGTATGTGTGTGTGTGTGTGTGTGTGTGTGTGTGTGTGATACTGGGTTTAGAACCTAGGGACATTCTACATCTGAGCTACATTCAGTCCCTTATTATTATTATTATTATTATTATTATTATTATTAACTTTGAAATAGGGTCTTACTAAGTTTCTGAAGGTCCTGCTAAGTTGCGGAGGCTCACCTCAAACCCTTTTTTTTCATACTCAAGATTGTATGATCAGATCTAACTTACGTACACTGAGAGTCAGGGTTTACTCTTGATTTTGCTATTAATGATCTGTCCCAAACCTCTCCAAGCCTTAACTGCTATACTTACGAGTAAATGGGGCTAGATTTATCTCTTGCATAAACTAGTTATAAAATTTTATATTTCTAATTATTTAATATCTATGATGTGCTTAGCAGCATTAAATATTATGTAGTTTTTACACATTAGTTTCAGCTGAATGGTCAAAAGCACCCCACACTTCTCTTTAACTCATCTTTACCTTCCGGGGTCACACTGGTCTTTTCTTTCCTTCCAGTTATTTTCCTTCCTTTCTCAAAGGCTAATTTTGCTGACTGTCTCAGTCGTCAATTTTCCTTACAAGTATCTGGAGCTCTATGTGTGATCCCAATGATGAAATCAAAAGCTAAGTTCAAACAAAAGACTATCTGCACAAAAAGGGCCGGAGAAATTTGCAAAAAGAGAATAACTAGGGATGTGTGCTCAAACACATAAAAGAACATTAAAAAAACTATAGTAATTAAACAAACTTAGTACTGCTTAGTTCACTGGATTTCTTGTTGTTCTTCAAAATATTATTGAAATAATTATATGTGGTAGAATCAGACCAGAAAACAGTTAGATAAATTTGACTACAAGGATATAAAAATGTCTATGTCATAAAGATTAAAAGCAAAGTCAAGAAACAAACTATAAATAAGGAAAAACAGCTGCCTTCAACATGATAAAGGGTCTTTTTTTAATTAAGAAAGATTCCATAGAAATCAGTTTTTTTTAAAAAAATGTAATCCTACTGGAAAATATGGGCAAAGATTGATCGCAGGGAGCAAGGCTTAGTGACTGGCATGCATAGCAAGGACACTGAGCAGACACCCAAGGTAACTATCAAGGAAATACCACACATCACACTGAAAAGGACCTCCCTTCTCTTCTCGGAAATGTTCACTCACTAGGTGTAGTAGAAGTAGTAGAAGTAATAGCAAATCTTTATATAGCTCCCACAATTCACCAGGAATCGTTCTAAGCACTTTATGGATGTTAAATTATTTCTCATGACATCAGTATGAAAGAGGATCTTTGATCACTCCTATTTTATATGTGAAGAAACTAGAGGACAGAGTAAGGGAGTTGCTCGAGTGACAGCAGGAGCCTGGAGAGCTGAGATGCTCCTCCCGGGATATGGAACAACTGACACCAGCGTCTGTACTCCCACCCGCTCTGCCTCGGTCGGCACCCTCTCCACTGTAGTCCAAAACATGCGACCACCACAACTTAGAGGAAAGAAAATTTATTTGCTCACAGTTTTGGAGATTTCAGGAGTTCAGCCCATGTTAGACCAGGTGAAGTCTGTGGACTTCAGGGCACAGTGCAGGGAGAGGAGAGAGAGAGAGAGAGAGAGAGAGAGAGAGAGAGAGAGAGAGAGAGAGAGAGAGAGAGAAAGGGGAGGAGGGACTATATAGAATCCCCAAGGTCACACACCCAGGGACCCCTCCTCAGCGACCAAGCTCTGTCTCAAACCTGGCTACCTTATCTGTGTGAGATCTCGGGGGACATTCTAAGTCTGAACCATAACTTACGGTAATACTCTATTCCCATCCACTAAAGGATTCCTATATAGCAGTTGCATAGTTAATCAACCAAGAGCAAACAAAAGAGATGAAAGACATTCGCTCCTGGATCTCTCTTCATATTCAGTAAACATTGCTATTTCCCTGGGAAGTTGTTGTAGGAATTAAATTTTTGTTTTCACACTCAGTTAAGTTCTTCTCAGGAGGCTCTGGGATGCTTGAAGGGTCAACCGGGACTGGGCATCCCTGGTCCTGAGGGCCCTGAGAAGACAGGGTGATTCTGTCAGACTTCCAGCTCTGACACAGGCCCAGGATCCCAGCCCTGGTGCTGCTCGACCCCAGAATGCAATGCTACAAGAAGCTCTACACTGCAGGAACCCCATTTCCAACAAGCTCCCCTGGGACCACCATGTTGCAAATACAGCTCCTCATCTGGGCTGGTGCTCCTGAAGCTCACGCAACCTAAACCAAAAACCCACTGACCAGGCAGCTCAGTGCTTTCCAGACGTGTTCCCCTGTCTGGACTCTATCACTTTTAAAAGTCACACAGTCATAAATCAGTCACCAGTGATGACTTATCATCTTTCTCGGTCCCAAGTTCTTATTCTCTATAGTAACTTAAAGGCTTTGCAGGACACATTCTGGTTCTTC
This sequence comes from Graphiurus murinus, assembly GCA_004027655.1. NCBI lineage: Eukaryota > Metazoa > Chordata > Mammalia > Rodentia > Gliridae > Graphiurus > Graphiurus murinus. The sequence goes on from PVLC010003477.1 coordinate 59,919, forward strand.
TCCAGGTTTCTATTTTAATGAGGTCATCAGTATTTCCCCTTCCCTAAATGCACCATCTGTCATTCAGAAGAAATCTAGATTCTGTGAAATAGTTAGATCAAATAAGTTACAGAACAATTGTTCTCTAAATCTTTAGTCCTCAGTAGAAATTTTTAAACCCACATTGGCTTAAAAAGATAGGCAACGGGAACATTGAGAAGTGTCCCCAGATGTCATGCATTTTCTACTGGAAATTTCCTGCCAGTAGCAATTGGTACTTTAGTGTTGGTTTGATTTATCACTTAAGGAATATTCTTGGTTTCCAGAACCCTAGGCCTTCAGTTACTCTGCCACAGTTCAAAGAGAACATTGCTCAAAAGAACTGTTATGGTGCCTAAAGGGACTTACTGTAATGAAGCCCCGGAGATGGCTGGCTGGAATTTTCTATGAAAAAAAAAAAATGAGTCGATGTGGCTTGGCAGGAAATGCCAGGAAAATGTGAATCAAGGACAGAGTTAGGAGGCAGTGAGGTGTCAAAGCAAAGGCTGTGTTGGCGAAGAGAAATAGAAAGTGTGGCATTGCAGGAGACTTCCAAACCAAATGGGCAAAGAGCAAAGAGTAAAGCTGGCTTCCAGTGGCTTCAAATAAACCCCCTGTTTTCATAATCACCACCTCTTCCAAACCATTGGCTATGTTTAGCTGTGGGATCACCTGCAATCCTATTTGCACATCTGTATTATAATTTAGGCTTATAGTTCATGTTCACAGATTTACTGCTGTTTTCTATATTTGTTTTAAAAATGAACAAAAACAAACCTGTGTTTAAACTCTAAAGGGCTGAAGCTTTGAGGACATAAATAACAAAAAGCAGCATGTGACAGTGTCTATATTTACAGCCAGACATTTTATTTTGGATGGGACAGGAGGAAAAAGAGGGCAGGGAGTTTTAGAAACATCAATAAATATTTTTCCTGCGATGACATTTTTAAAAATTGTACAAATCTATTTTTATGGGCCACTGGATGTGTTATATAATTTTAAGGCTCTTCTGTTTTTTGTTGCTGCATTGCAGTACTGGGGATTGGATCAAGGACATCAGGCATGCTTAACAAGCACTCTACCACTAAGATACAGTCCCACCACTTCTTAAATATTATTTTGAGATGGGGTCTTACTAAGTTGCCCAGGCTGACCTCAAACTTATAACCCTCTTGCCTCAGTCTCCTGAATAGCTGAGATTATAGGCGTGTGCCACTGTGCCCAGCTCTTTTGATGTTTACAGTCCCAGAAAACCTAACTGTTGTTTGGGCCAGCAGAAAGATAAAACCCACTCAACCAATATCACAGAGTCAGACTTCCTGAGGGGGTGGGAGAGGTCTGATTTTCTCAGGTTCTCTTCTGGCTGCAAACACAAGTCCAGCAGCCCAGCAGACCTCTCCCAGCCCTTGTTAACTCAGCCGCTGTGTCTCCAGTATACCAGCTTGATCACATGAAATCTTCACTCTCCAAGTTGGACTTCCCACACCCTCTGGCACAAGCTCAGGTGAAGTCAGCTCTTCACTTTCCTGGGGAAGAGGCAGCCTGCCCACCTCTTTGCTTCCTGGGCCTCTGCACAGAGCTCTGTTACATTTTCCTATTATTACAATCATCCACTTATTTTCCTCTTACCCCCACTAGACTGTGAGCTTCCCAAGTGTGGGTGCTATGCTTATATTGGGGATAATTCAAAATGCCAGGAGAACCCAGAGGAGCTTAATTTGCTTGATTCGTAGCTGTACTTTAACGTGAACACTCTGCAGCAAATTGAAGAAGTCCTCAGTGGAGAACTTCATTTAGTTCTCAGTACAAGACCCCATTCAAATTCTTTTGAGTGATTTTCTCAATCACTCACCCTATATCAGTGGTTTGTTTAACATCCTTCCTTATCTTTCTTAACTTTACCACATGGTTGGAAAGTCTCCACCAAAATTCATATTGAAATTTAATCTCCATTGAGAGATATTATTGAAATTTAATCCCCATTGAGAAATATTAAGAGATGGCACCAGGTGGGACTGCTAAGAAATTATTGGTCACGAAGACTCTGAACTCATGAGTGGATCAGATTGTTCTTGCATTAATGGGTTATCAAGAGAGTAACTATTATGAAGAATGCTTGCTCCGTCTTGCCACATGATGTCTTGCAGTTTGGGGGATCTATAGAAAGTTCCCCCCAGCAAGAAGGCTCTCAACGGGATGGCTCTTCAATCTTGGACTTCTCAGCCTCCAGAACTGTAAGAAACATTTTTTTCTTTATACATTATCCAGTCTCAGGGATTCAGTTATAGCAACAGAAAAATGGACTCCAACACCTTCAAAAAAACCCCTGAGCCCTTCCTTGTATACAAGGAAACTACACCTCAGAGATCAATGGGTTGCCCCAAGCCATCTGGGAAGGAAGCTAGGCCCTGAAGCAAGGGCTCAGGTGTGTTTGATGCTAAAGTTGGAGCTCTTCCTCGTGTTCTCAGGGACGGCTTCAAATTCCCTGACTTGGTTTCTAAAGATCTTCCATGACTGGTCCATTTATTCTCTATGTGGTTTTGCCCAAGCAATTTTCTATTCCATCTGTACTCCTTCCTCCTCCTGGGCAGGAACACCCTACCCTTGCCCTCACGTCCCTTGCTATTCGTCCCCATTCCCCGGCTCTGTCCACATCGCCCCTGTTTGGTTCTCTGCTTGAGATCATCAGGTCCCAAGACCCTAGGACACAGCACGGGGGCTACTACAGGAAGTACACTCAAGAGGTGATTATTTAGTGAATCGTGCTTGTACTCATTATCTTTCAGTAGAAAGTTAGTGAACCTCACTTTATTTATAATAAGAGTATCACTTGGGCTTTGAGAAAGGAAATTTCCAGGGACAAGGATGATAAATCAAGGGACCAACTGAGAAAACATACCTAAGAGGAGAGATGATGTGAATTCACAAACTGGAGAAAACCTTTCAGATTTTTGCATGCACTAATGTTGCATTGCTGCATACAAATGTACTGGAAATGTGTGCGTATCAAAAAACAAAATCCCTCTTGATTTTAGGTAAATCTAGCTCATTGGTTACAATATATATTAATAAAATGGTTAGAAATTTAAGTTCTTAACTTTAAAATAAGATTAAACAGACTTTATCTGCATAATAGTAAAACAAAGACAGTCATTATCTTAATATTGAGTGACATAGAAAATATCACACTTATCTTAAATAGTAAGTATAATGATTGGACAATTTATTTGTCTTCTTTCATTTCAATTGAATAAACCATCAAACTAGAACTTTTCTCAGGCAAAAGAACCTGGAGACTTGCTGCTTTAAAGCCACTGTTATGGTCATAGTATGATATAGATACCAAATTATGTTTTTTGTTTGTTTGTTTGTTTTGTGTGTGTGTGTGTGTGTGTGTGTGTGTATACTTAAATCCACATATCTTTCCATGCATGTAGTTTTATACCAGGTAGTAATTTACACGATAAGACAAATCTGACTTGTTAGTAAACTTTCTATTGAAATTTAGACTATGATGCCGAAGTCCATACTACCCTGAACAACTTCATCTCATGTGAAATTCAGATGATGTTAAATGTTAGATTATTTTGGTATTGTGTCTTTAACTCCACTACTAATTTCTCCCACTCATCACTGCCTTCCAACTATTTAATATTGTCCCTCCGATAGAGTCAAAATACTGTTGAGCAGTTTCTGAATCAGCCACCATTATTTCTCTTAGAATAGGAACCTTCCTTCATCCCCTTGGTAACACAAATGACCTACCTTCTTCTACTACAAGACTTGGAATTCTATCCAAAGCGTATCATTGTGCTATCACTGCCCACGGTCATAGAAAATAGAAATGACAGAATCCATACCCACAGTCTATGGCCATACCACCTGAAGGTACCTGATTGCATTTGGTCTCAGAAGCTAAAGAGGGTTCGGCCTGGTTAGTACTTGAATGGAACATTCATACTCCAAACATAATTTTAAGACAAGTTACAGCTTTACCAAAACTTCAATTCCTGGCCATATCTTTTTACTAGAAATACAATATCTTAATAAAATTTGTGGCTTGCTTTCTAGCGGCTTGGGAAAGAGTAAGTAAATGCATTCTTGGGACCAGAGACAATATAACTCATTTTTATGAGTTCTTACAGGAAGGATTTTTTAAAACTGTTGTATTTGAAGATAGACATAAACCTTTAATATCCTATCTATAAAATACTTCACAGCATTATTCAGTCTTTTTTCACATTTTTGTTCTTACCCAACTCTGTGAGTTAGGGATAGTTGAAATAATTGTCGCTGCTATTTTACGGATAATTAAGTAAGCTTGAAGAGTCCTGCCACAGGCCCCCGTGAGTGGGTAGTGGGGCTGAGGCGGATGCTAAGATATTCTGGATCTATATCCTTGAGACTTTTGCCTGAGCAGGTAGACAAAAAGCGAACTGCATTATGTAATGAATTTTAATGCAATACCTTTGACATCCGAGCTGGCAAAAGCTTTTATTTCTCCTCCTAGGTTTTCTTCAGTTTCTTACATGCCAGATTACACAATTTCCCAAAGCACAGAAACTCAGGCCAGCAGCCCCAATCCATTTGCTCAAAAGATGGTTTTCAAAAGGTCTCTGGCCCCTGGCGCTGCTGGTCTTGAAAGGAACGATAAAGAGAAAAGGAATCCAGATGGAGGTAGAGGAAACTCAGAACCCACACTCCATTAGTATTAGTTTTGCTGCAGCTGGCTCTAGTCCATCTAAATCTTATTGTCCATTTTCTTCAAGGTGTCTACAATGAGAAACATTTACAAGAACCTATATATTGTATCTATCTGAGAATGTATCATGATTGGCTGGTTAGTTTTAAAAGAGCAACAAAACAAACTGGGAACAATTTTGCTAACATGACTTCATCTATCACTGATTTTAAGCTAGGCAGAAAGTGGGTCATGAGAGGGACTCTAAATGAAGTAGGAGAAACCTTAGATGAGCAAAGAAGATGACTTAACTGAAGGTGATGGGGGGAGGGGGACACCCTAATGCACATGATGTACTTTCACAAACACATCAAAGTCAATCACTAAACTGAACTTGAGAAGAAGGGAGAGTAAGGGAGTGGGGCTGGAATTGCGGAAGGGTTAAATGAGAAATGTGTGCATGTATGCCTTTACCAGCTTGTACCTAACAAAGATGTATGATTACAATGCACCAATAAAAGTTTTTAAAAGTTTTAAAAATTAACAAGAAAAGTCACATTGTTTTTAATGCAATTATAGAAATTAGGGCAGAGAATTGATCCAATTCTCCTAAAATTGAAACCAAACCATCCTCCCATCTTCTACCCCCACACTCATCAAATAACTGCCACTATCCCTCTCCTTCTCTTCACCCTACCAAGGGAATAAACAAATTACTTTCGACACAATTATCTCCATATGTAAGGCATAAGACATTTAAGAGTCTGACTTATTCAGATTATCTAATCTTTAGTCCTATACCTAAATGTTGCTAGTCCCTTTAACATTTGGCAGAGTTGTAGAGTTGACGATATGGTTATAATAAAAACATTATGCAAAAAGTAAACCCAACAAATAGTCGCAGCAGCACCACCTCACTGAATTCATTTGCTTCTCCTCATTGTTCCAACAGGACTGATTACACCAGACAGCACTTTTGGGTGCATATCAAGGATGAATATGCAAAGAGAAATGTAACATTTACATATTTATGGCAAATATTACCATACATATGCTGCCAGTTAGTGTCTGGAAACAGAAATAAAGGAATGCTCATCTTTTTTATGATCTCGAAGTCACATTTACCTCTGTGGGCTGCTACTTAAATCCTTTCAAGGACTTCATGTTTCATGGGCTGCTGCCAGTTCCTGATGCTTGATGGTAAGGTCTGTGTCCTTTTAGGTAGAATCCCTATTCCTGTCCTTTGCTTGCTCCACTCAATGGTAGAGTTTACGTGGATTTGGCAGTACTAGGTAATACCTCTCTAGACCCCCCAGGATTAATGATAGAAGGTAGCATGTGTTTGTTTGGGGTAGGAGAGAGGAGAACATTCAGAAGATAGGATGATTTCAGCAATGGGGGAGCATGAGGCATTGAGCCATATGTCCTTAGCAGTAAGAAGGGGTCTGCTCAGACTCCTAGTGCCTATTGGAAAGTCCGCCAATTGGAAATACATATTATAAGTTTGTGCCACTGTTGGGTGGGGAAGCAAGTACAACCCTGTGAATAGGGAAAGTGCCCACAAATATGTAATAAAAATCAGAATTCAAGGATCACAGGCTCTGCTTCATACAAAGGTCAAGATCAATATCAAGTCGACCAGATAATTTCCAAATTCTCATTTTATTTCATGCCACATTGTAAAGTCAATAGTGAAACATGAAAAGTCAGGAAGGTAGCCAGGTATGGTGGCACATGCCTGTAATTCTAGTACTTGGGAGGCTGAAACCAGAGGATCTCAAGTTCGACCCACCTCAGCAACTTAGCACGGCCATGAGCAACTTAGTGAGAACCTGTGTCAAAAAATAAAACAGGGCTGAAGGTGTAAGGTGTAACTCAGAGGAAGAATGCCCCTGGGGTCAATCCCCAGTACCATACACATACACAAAAAAATAGTAAAAAAGTCAAACTAATCAACTGAGTAATCCAGGCCATAAAATCTTCTACAGTATTCTTTCTGAGCTTTAGTGCATCATTTTCAACTTCATATTATGGATAGATAAGATTTCTAAGTGCTTACCCCTTTCTGTTTTTAGAAATGTGCAGCATACATGTTAACATTAAAATAGCAATTCAGATTATATTCTATCATATAAGAACACACTGAAAATAGCAAATAGCAAAGCAAGGCAGTAGTTACCCTTGCCTGGCGTTTCTTGTTCACTTCTCCTGGGGCTAATGTTTGCTGAGAGGTGAGAGGTGACTTCTGGAAATGGAAACCGGCCAAAGTCAAGGAGGTCACAAGACAACACATGTGACTTCTTCCTCTGTGCCTTGAACCTCGTCAGAGCAGAGTCTACTCTGCAGAGCAGGTGGAAAAGGCCCGGGCTCCTCGGGGCAGGTGGGCACACCACAAATCTAGGCAAGCCAGGAGGTTGAAATGCTGTTTTTCCTGAAGTAGCTAGAAAATTAAGTGACAGTGTGGTATCATGGACACAAACAATTCTCTCAATCAATAGCTATGTTTTGGCCACATATGTGAAGGTTTCCTGTTCTTGTCTATGATAGTAATCTGCACAGGCTGCTGTAATAGAATACCACAGACTTGGCAGCTCAAACAACAGACATTGTTTCCCATGGTTCTTGAGGCTGGAAGCCAAGCTCAAGGTGTGGGCAGATGTGGATTTCTTTGAGGCCTCTCCCCTATGTTATATGATTATCTTTTCTCTGTGTCCTCACATGGCCTTTTATTTGTGCTCACACCCCCAGTGTCTCTCTCTTCTTATAAGGGCATCAATTTTATTGAACTAGGGCTTCATCCTCAGGAGCCCAAGTAACCTTGATACCGCCTTAAAGGTCCTATATCCACATACAGTCACATCGTGTATTAGGGCTTTAATCGGAGCTTAATTTGGCCCATAACACCTACCGTAGGGCCAGTGTTAATAGAGCTGATGTAAGCCTCATCATTTCCTGTTGAGCATGTACTGATATATTGGATTCACTTTGTGGGGGGAGAGGACTGGGGATTGAACTCCGGGGCACTCTACCTCCTATCTATACCCCAGCCCTGGTTTATATTTTTTATTTTAAAGCAGAGTCTAAGATCTCACTAAGTTTCTGAGTCTGAGTCTGTCCTCTACCTGTGATCCTCCTGACTCAGCCTCCCAAATACTGGGATTACAGGTGTGTTCTACCACACCCAATTTAGATTCACTTTTGATTCTCTACTTTTATGCGCTTGGAAGCTGTAACTGCAGTATTATGCATACTTACGGTGGTTGTATCACTTCTTATCTGCAAATCAGGATGGCCATAGTTGCAAATATCTAGGGAATTTGGTCTGTAAACATGATTGCCCGGGGAGAATTCGTCATTTCGTTTGAATAACAGAGTAGAGCACAGAGAGAGAAAAATGGTCTGATTTCTCAGGAAAATAATAGGAGGCATGAATCAGCATTGTCTGAGTCTCTCTGTATTTATTCCACGTGGTAAAGTCTCTGCTCTGCTAATAACTTTCTGCCAAGTCAGTTCACCTGCTGCAAAGCTCCCTCTAACAAATACCACGCTACTTCTCCATCTGGAGGAGAACAGCCCTTTTGTATTATCATACTACTTTGTTATTGATGTTCCTGATTTCGTTTCCAAAGATAAATACAGATGCTCCTCTACTTATTGTCATGGGTCAGCAGGATACCTCTCTCGTGGGTTCTTGGCCTCCCTGGTGAAAAGAATGTCAACACGCACCAGATAAGGACAAATGCAGGAGTTTTGTTTAAGGGAAAGGCACAGGTATACAGGGGAAAGGGCACAGGTCACCTCAGAAGTCTCTGGGATCACTGCTGGGAAAGAGGGCACGTGGTGTCTCCTCCTCCTTTTTATATCATAAAATGGAGAGGGGCTGGCTCAGGGGTCCAGGGTGGGAAATAGGGAACCTGGGGCAGCATGAAATATTTGTCCCCCACGCTTAGGGTCTTAAAAAAGGGACAAAATTTTAGGTAGGACTCTCTCAGGGAGTGGAGACAGGAAGTCAGGGATGTAGGGTCTTTCTTACAAATGGAGCTCTGAAAAATCACCTTGCTTTTTAAGGATGAGCAAGCTGTGTTAAAACAAAACCATATTTTCCTTTTCTTCCCAATCCATCTCCTTCCTTCCTTCCTTCCTTCCTTCCTTCCTTCCTTCCTTTCTTCCTTCCTTTCATTCTTTTTTGTTGTTGTTATTGTTTTTCTTTTTGTGGTACTGAGGATGGAACCCAGAAACATTCTACCTCCAAGCTACACCTTCAGTCCTATTTTTTTATTCTTTATTTAGAAACAGGGTCTCACTAAGTTGCAGAGGGCCTCGCTAAGCAGCTGAGGCTGGCCCCAAACCTGGATCCTCTGGTCTCAGCTTCCCAAGTACTGGGATTACAAGCTTGCGCCACCACGCTCAGCTAATCCATCTCCTTTCTGTCTAAATTTTATTCCTTCTATTCTACCTCATCACTTATGATGCAGTTACATCTCAATGGACCCATCATAAATTGAAAATACAGTAAGTGGAAAATGTATGAGCTACACCTAACCAACCAAACAACCTAGCTTACCAACACCACTGCCCAGCATGCAAAAGAGAATCTTGATACTGCATATGGATAACCTCGGAAAATAGCAAACTTCAGAATTTGAAGTATAGTCTCTACAAAATGCCTATTGCTTTGGTGGCAACGTGCAAGTAGCACTTATCACAAGACTTTTTTAATGAGGGTCTTGTCAAAGGTCAAAGGTATCTTTCACGTTATGGCTTAGGCAAAACAGATTTAATCACTCATATTTCCTTCTGAAGTTGCTTAGCTTTGATTGAGTGCTGATTTTGAGGTCAGAGAGTACCTGGGGCCTGGTGGGTGATGCAAGTATAATTGCACCATGACAAGTCAGATGGGGCAGTCTGACTCAACCTGAGCTGGAGCAGGAAAACAGTCACAAAGCTGAGCACTCCAACCCTGGCCACGAATGTCAGCCTTGACCCCCTGTAAGCACCAGGCAATACCCCTCCCCTGGTCTCCCTGCTATAAAAATGTTCCGCTTCCCCCTAACACTGCTGCTCTCCTGCATGAGATAACCCGGCAGCTTCCCTTTAATAAACCTTCCCTGACTGGACCTGCCGCTGTGGTCTTTTGTCTCTTGGGTCACGCCCATCACCTTACACTGATGTCTGTCTGGCTCAGTGTCTGAACATGCTCATATTAATCCATGTTCTCCTGAATAAAGACCCATTTCAAAGCTTCTTTTCTTCACTGGTGAAAAAAAGACAAAAAACAAAACAACAACAACAACAAAAACCCTAAAACTGACTGACCTCCTCTCACAGTGACTTTCTCTTCCCTTGAATTCTTGTGCATGTAGTTTATCCAATATTAACTCTGTTATTTTTCTTGAAATTGTGTGGTGTGTGTGTTACTCATCTTTCCTGTAACTACAACCAAAATACCTGACAGAAGCAACATAGAGGAGAGTCTGTGCGGCTCGTGGTTTCCGAGGTACAGTCCATCGGCGGCCAACTCCAAGGCAGCCATCTCGGTGTCATGGCATGGTAGAGGAAAGCCGAGCTCAACTCAGTGGAGGCCAGGAACAGAGAGAAACTGAAGCCCCCAGTGACAGATGTGGTCGCCATGGCAACCCCCCCATTGCTCTACCTCCCTTAGCCATAGCCTTACCGCCTAAATTAGCACCCAGTGAATCCATTCAAATGATGAATCCTTTAGTGGATTTCTCATTTGATGAGATTAGAGATTCAATTATTTTACCTCTGAATATTGTTGCAGTGGAGACACACTTTCAACACAGACATCTTTGGGAGAACATTCCAAACCCACACCATGACAATGTGTATCAGTTTTCCTAACTGGAAAGTTTCAAGGGCAGTTTCATATGCAATGCTTTATACATTGTTCATGATGCATAACCTGGATAAATAACGTGCAAAAATGGCAGTGCAAACTCTTTTAGCAGCAAAATGAATATGCCCTTTTAATATTTGCTTTAAAAAAAATACTATTCGGGCAGACTACATGAAAAAGTAAAGATGTTTAACAATACAATTCAAGTGAATAGGCCTTTAAGTAGATTTTGAATTTAGATTCAATCTGTACTATACATATTATTAATATAAATATATTATAAATATATAAACATCATATTTAAAGTATATTCAAAATATTAATATTGTAAATATATTATGAAATCTCTTCCCTGACCCTTGAAAAACATTTTATGGAAATAAAATATCCTTGCCAGTTGGAGGTTTACCTGAAGCATTACAGGTGATATGTATAGAATGTGCTTAAAAATGTGCCTACAAAATAGGAAAAGAAATAAGGAAGGGCAACTAAACTGAGTGCTGGGTACACAGTGGTCCACTTTAATATGTTTGAATATTTCTAAAATAAAAGAGTAGTTAAAAAAAAAAAAAAAAGAAAATCTCTGCAACAATGGTGAGTTAGTCTTTATCCTCTAAGAATCCAAAGATGAAGGTGGACAGGAGTTGATGTTCATTACCTCCCTGAAGTCGAAGTCAAAAGTCCGTAAGCTGCCTAGGACAAGTGCAGAACTGGCCGGAGCGCCGCCTCCCGCGCTCTCAGCCCCTTCCATGGATTTGCCGAAGAACACCGTCTCAGCAATGGTTTCAGTAAAAAGAGAGGACGGCATTACGTGGGAAACAGTCACCAGTGAGTGAACTGAAAGTCAACAGAGTCAGACACCACGTGGGAAAAGCAACTGGTTTATACTTTATTTCTGCTTATATAGAAGAGTAATATAGTATTTAAAATGATTAATTTAACAATTAATAAAATGGTGGCCATTTGAGGCTAGAAGGGATAGGGGAGTAAGCGGAAAGAAGTCAGATAATGGATACCAAAATACGGCTAAATATGAGGAATGGGTTCTAGTGTTACACACAGTGGGCCGACAACAGTTCACTACAACCATTATACATTTTATGAAGAAGTAGAGGAGAGGAGTTCAAAGGCTCCAAACCCAAACAAATGGTGAATGTATAAGAAGACGGGAATGCTAATTGCCGTGACTTAGCCATTACATGCTGTAGACACGTATTGAATTTCACATTTTATCCCATAAATCTGTACAATTATTCCGTCGATTAAAAATAATTTTAAGAAAGATCTCTTTCTGCTGTGTACATGTATGCTATGATCACTCTGAACTACATTATGATCTTACATTGTGATGTAAGACTATAATGTACCAATAAAAGTATATAAACAAAGTCTCTTTACGTGGGTGTAAAGACAAATTCTAAATGATTAAAATAGGAGTAATAAATAAAATGGTGGCTACTCAAATCTGTGTTGGCTGCTGCTGTGTGCCAGGCATTGTTACACACCCTTCCCTCGGGAACCGCACACTCCAGGCTGACCTAAACTAAGAATTATATGGTATTCAAAAGCTGTGCTAGAGTTATGGAGAGAAATCCTGCAAGTGAAGACACTGCCAGAGCCCAGCGCCCATGAGGAGGCCTCCATTTGGAATATGCGGTCAGAATGCAGGGGTGGAGGAGGTGTGACTGGGGACGTCGCTGGTGGTAGTGTGTCCGGAGCATGCATTTGGCAGTGGGAGACAGAGGCTGCACAGACCCCATGGTGACCAGTTCCTCCTCTGTTTTCAGGATGGTGTGGAGACTCCTATAGTCAAAGCCAAGTGGGTGCAGAGGAGAGGCATGGGAGAGAAACCTATTGATTCTGATGCGTAGATAGAATGTTAAGGTAACAAAAATGTCTTAAAATATATTTACATTCAATTATATAAAGTGTACAGTGCTTATTCAACAGAAGTATTTCAACATTGGAAAATATTAACCTTAAAATTATACATGAATGTAAATTCATTGACCGTAGCATATGCCCCAGTCCGGTGGAAGACGTTGACACGGGGGAGGCTGTGCTTGGGGGCAGAAGTTATATGGGAAATCTTTTGTCTCTGCTCAATTTTGCTATGAACCTGAAATTACTTTAAACGAGAGTTGATTAAATATCCACAGTCATAGCTTTCTATAATTCTGTCATCTGTCAGTATATCCAGATACTCTCCAATGTATTGACTTACTATTTCTAACCTTTACAAGGGTGTAAAAGCAATACACATTCAATAGAAAGCACATTTCAAACTTTGAATTTTGACTTTTCCCAGGGTAATGATAGGCATGACGATTCTCTCTTTGCCACAGTCCTGGACGGTGGCAACAATCACAGTTCCCAGCCAGCTCTGCAAGCACAAGGGAAGACAGCCCACACCACAGCGCGCTGTGTGGCCAAGCTATGTGTAGTAAATGCATCTGGATATGATAGTTTCAATTATTTATGGGTTTATAGGATATAACTTTATTGCAAGTCGAGGAACATCTGTATGTAAATATAAATAATGTATGTGCATGCATGTGAAGAGAGAAAACTACATATATGTATATATATAAAAACGTATATATATATGATTACTTTTAATTAACTGTACCATTTTAAGTTCAGGTGGCTGCTTTCTATTTTTGTTTGAGCTTATTCAATTATTTTGAGTGACTCGTCATCTTTTTTAGTATCTATTATTTTATCCATTTACATTTATTTTGCATACAATTTAAAACTAAGTCTAAGGCATAATATTGAACATTTGTTTTATGTCCTTATAAAAGTTTGATATATAGACAAAATTGAGATATAATCTGTATAGGTTTTTTTTAAGAAATAATTATTTCAAGCTCCTAAATTTGTGAATATTACATACATCTTACTTTGGGTAATGTTTTAGTTCCTGGTTTAATTAAGTTCAGAGTGATTTAATTATTCCAGTAGATATTGCATGTGTGAACAGGGGCAGGCCTTTAGTCTTTGTTTACTTTCTTTTTAAAACTGCTTTTGCTTCATCTACTAATTAGGATAACAATACCTGGCTGATTAGCTCCACAGAATCTACTGACACTCTTCAATTACTGTGCACTGGATGGCTCTTTGACAATTATAAAATGTAAGGCAAATGTGTTTTGTTAGCAATAGTCGCCCAACTCATGCAGTGCTATATTCAAATGCTATAAAAAATTTCTCTTACTCACCTCGGTAAATTACTGGCAAGTTTGTCCTCACAGATTTGTCTTCTCTGAACCTTCCTTTACAGACAGGTGTCATTAAATATGCCATGTCTACTTAGCACCAGGTAACAGTTTACACCTAGATGCTCTTTAACTTAAGATGAGATTATGTTTGAATAAACTCACAGTAAATTGAAGTATCTTAAATCCAAAAGACATGTAATATGCCTAAACTGCTGACCATCCTAGCTTGGGGACAGTACAATGCAGAGTGCAGCTGTTTCTGGAATGATCCCAGGGCTGTCAGGTACCACTGAGCTACCTTTTACTTCCCTCACCTGGACCTTTGTGTACACAGATGCTGGTTAGGACTGCTACAGAGTGCAGTCTCTGGTTGAACAGACTCTACCTGAGAAGACCTTTGGAGAGGGCTTCACTCTGATGTATTCAGAGTCCCTGAGGCTTACATCATATCTGTAAAATCCTGCCCAAATGCCAAAGAGATATGTTCAAATGACTCATTGGGTTTCTGAATTACACAGTTTTCAAAAGCTAATTTGACACACAAATTTCCCACCCACGAAATGATGCTAAGATGTGTCAACAATTGAAATTAGCCTCTCAATGATAGAGCTTTCCTTAGAATTTAATTCTTTAGCACTTCAAATGATCGCATACAGGACCATATGTTTCATATGTTTGAGCTATGTGGCTCTAGTGATATCTGTAATTGTCATATCTGTGCCATGACGCATGTCTCCAAGGTCAGGCCCTGGGCCAGAGTGACATCAGAATTGAGGTCATACGACAAAAGCTGGAAGAAATTGTCGAATACTTAATGTATTTCCGCTGTTACGTGGAGCCTGGAGGCACTGATAACTCTGTAATCACACTGGCTGGTGGGACCCAGCCAGAAGCAATGAGTCTTTTCCTTCTGGGTAATATGGACACAGAAATCTTCAAGATTTATGGTTCAATCATTAGATCAACTCTCTTACCACTGGCAGTGACTGAACACAGAACCTCTATAATACTTAAACAAACTTTCTGATGACTTCTTCTATGACCTGGACTTTCCTGCTGCTGAGAAGGGCCAGGATAGCCATCAAGGAAGCTGAAGCTGACATATTCTCTGGCTAGCACAACCTTGCTAAATCTCATATTTGTTTTTCCTGGCTTTTGTTTCTATAAATTGTAACTATTTCCATAGGACCAATGGAGAAACAGTCTAGCTGCTTCTTCCCAGTTTGATTAAACTACATTAAATTCATTTTTTTTTCTTTTTACATTTTATCTGGATGATTGGATCCATCCAGCCGGGATCCAGACAGGCTTCCAGCGTGGCTGCCAGGAACAGAATGATGACTTCTTGAGACTATAATGCCCGCCATTGCTGAGCACCCTGGAGGAGAACTGGAGGAACCTCCATGAAGCTGCGAAACTGAGTTTCTGTGGCCAGGTTCTCCTTCCTCCCTCTTCCTGCCAGCACTGACGCCTTCAGTTTCTGTTACAATGGCAGATGAATTTCTAGGAATCTGTGGGACCCAAGCGTGGTCGCACCAGCAGTGATGTCAAGCCTCATCCTTCCTTGCATGTCCCATGGGACTGTCTAGCTAATGAGGGTTCCTCTAGGACTAATTTGAAGTTAACTGTTGATGGGGAACTTGGACCCTGGTATTTGAGGCTCATCTTTGACTTAATTTGAACGGAAAAATTTGGTCTTGTCTCTGACAAGAGTTGTTCATTTGATGATGCCAGTGTGTTTGTTTAAAAGAGGTATAAGAGGCATAGAAAACTAGGGTGCTTGGTAGATCTCTGTTGTAAAATAAAAGTGCTAATTCTATCTCGGAGAGCCTTAGAACAATGTTGGTTAAATCATGGCCTAAAGATCTAAATGTATACTGATGTACAACTGTTTTATATGCCTACCTGCTTGGCAATTGGCTTAACAGAGACTAATGATTTGATGACAGAAACAGAGAACTATCTACATCAGATGGGGAATCCCACCCTCCCCGGCACGATCCCGACTCAGTCACCAGATGAGCCTCTGTCAACAAAACTAAACAAAAACCAATTGGACAAAATGAATCCAAGACCATTTCATTTTGAGCTTATAGTTTCCCACCCCTCGTAAATTTACCTTTTGATTCTGCATGCTTAAATTATCTATTTTTGTATTTTCTAATTTTTAATTGATTAATTTTCTCTATCTGAGGATTTGTTTCCCCTCTCTCTCTCTGCTAAGAAAACTCCTTATGCAAGTTTGCTGGTCTAAGTCTTTGGAATATAAAATTTCTACTTTCTCTTCAACTAACAGTCACAGCTGTAAACACACAAATTGTTGAGTGTTCAATGTTGAAGATTATCTAGCTTTGGAATAAACTAGCAAATGATGAATGAAAGCTTTGGAACTTCCTTGGGGACACCTTTGTGCTTATTTCTACGTATTCTTCTTTTGCATGTTACCAAATTGGCTTATAGATACATAAGATGTAACCTTAAAGCTATTAAACTAGCCCAGAGTTTCTTGATTCACATAACTTTTGTAAATATGTAACAAATAAATCAATTTCAACTTGGTATATTAAGTATGCCTTTAATATTTACTAACACATCATTGCCTAATTTGCTGGCCTGCTAACCAACTGGGGTAATATTCTTCTCTAGATATTTAAGATAATGTTCACTGCTGTCTCTAGGCTCTATATAACAACATTTGAGATTCTTTTTGTAAAAAAAAAAAAATCTAACTTAAAATTTAAGTATGCTTCCATGGCCAAGCTTCAGCCAGTCACAGGCAGTCAACCCATCAGACCAAGTTCAAACAAGGTGAACCTGGAACTGTTGCCAATTGAGCCGTCTCTGTACGTAACTTCCATTTCTCTTCATAAACGCTGCCTAACAACATTGCAGGCCAGAGTTCTTTGAACCTGCCCAGGTCCTGAGGGCTGCCCAATTCGGAAGTAGTTCTTTGCTAAATTAAGTTCTGCTGAATTAAAAGAAAAAATTAAGTATGCTTGACTTCCATGAGTAATCTAAAATAGCTGTTATATAAGTTAGATAAATGTATAAGACAAGTATTTATAAATGTTTGGTTTTAGAAAAACATCTTTTGTTCTACTGTAATAGCCCATTAATAAAAGCTTTTCTGTGCAGATTTGATAGTTACCACTTACATTAGTTTGTGTGGACTAATGCCAATAGTCTATGGTAAAAGCTTAAAGAGCTTATTTGTTTCTTATCAGTAGAGGAGCTGATATTTTCCTACATCTTACTTAGATTGGATTCTTAAAAATGTAACTTTTTAAGTCATTTTGTTTTTTCAAAAAAGAAGAAAAAAATACTTGACTCAGAAGCAAAAATCTTTGGCTTTCCATTATCCCAAATATGTTGTGCTCTTTTATTGACAAATGTGTAATGCTTATATCTATATATAACATTCATGGCATGCATAGTTTATCTAAAATATTAATTAGTCAATAGATTAAAATTTACAAATAAAACCACACACTAAAATGTCTGCACCAAGTGGGACTGAATTCTGAAAGGTTTGTAATTAAGTGTTATTTAAAACATATTTCCAGAATTCTTAAACTCAAGAGTCAATTTTGTTTGATACTTCTTTTTTTGTCCCAGTCTTGAGATAAGCCAAAAGAAATAGTGGATAATTTTAAAATGTTAATAACATATTAATAGTTTCTGTTTCTAATTTCTTTTTTTAAATTTTTTTTAATTTTTTGAGTACAACAGGCTTACATAGACATCTATGATGTATCAATCATTGTCAGATCACAAATAGCACCACTTCTTCGTTTTACACGTATAGCCCACATTCTTAACATAGCCTGTAAAGCAGACTTTCTAGAGTCATAAAACCATACTCCTTTAGGGTCATATCTTTACTTTCCAAGAAGTAGGAGGGTCTTTCATCTACGCATCCTAGGGACAATCTCCAGACTTCGAGACGCCAATGTAGCCATAGCAGAAGAGTCAGTATAATTACTCATATATGCAGATAGCAACTGCCAGGTGGAAGAAGGCCCAGCTGGGCTCCCATAACTCCCCCGTTTTTATTTTAAAATGCACGAAGGACTGTGCCTGTCTTAGGTCATTTCCTACCAGGTGCTTAATCTTACCCGTCATGGGGTCTCGATGAGTCATTAAATGAGCCCTGTCTTAGGTTGATTTGCCCTGAGAAAATCGAACCCGTCATTGACTACTAGGCCCTGTGTGAGGCAATGCTTGCAGTTTTATTCCATGTAAATCTGCTCATATACTAACATAGGCATTGATCACAAGGCATACAACAAGTGGTAGAATGCATAAGCCTAGAATGACTATTGCTGTTGCTACGATAACTCCTCCTAGCAAGGAGGTAAACGAGGGCCAGGTAGTGACCAAGGCTTGGAGCCGATCTACAAATGTCTTAGCTGTTTCTGCCAGGTTATAGAGGACTAATATCTAGGATATACAGAGAACTCAAGAAACTCACAGCTAAGAAAACAAATAACACAATCAAAAAATGGGAAAAGGATCTAAATAGACACTTCACAAAAGAAGAAATACAAATGGCCAATAAATGTATGAGGAAATGTTCAACATCATTAGCAATCAGAGAGATACAAATTAAAACTACTCTGAGATTTCACCTAATTCCAATCAGAATGACAACTATCAAGAACACATACAACAACAAATGCTGGCGAGGGTGTGGAGAAGTGGGAACCCTAATACATTGTTGGTGGGATTGCAAATTAGTGCAACCACTTTGGAAAACAGTATGGAGGATCCTCAGACGAATGGGAATGAATGTACCATATGCAGCAATACCACTTCTGGGTGTCTACACAAAAGAATGGAAACCAGACTATCAGACCGACACATGTGTACCTATGTTTATAGCTGCACAATTCACAATTGTTGAACTATGGAAGCAGCCAAGATGTCCAACAACAGATGAATGGATTACAAAACTATGGGATATGTACACAATGGAATTTTACTCAGCCATAAAGAAGAACAAAATCATGATATTTGCAAGGAAATGGAAGGAACTGGAAAACATTATGTTAAGTGAGATTAGTCAGTCACAAAAAGTTAAAAATCAAATGCTCTCCCTAATATGTGGAAGCTAGGGAGAAAATGGGACATAAGAGGGACTCCAGATGATGGAGGATCCTTAGGTGAACAAAGAATTTGACTTAATGGAAGGTGAAAGGGGGAGGGAGGACACCCTAATGAACATGATGTACTTTCTATGAACACATCTAAGTCAATCACTAAACTGACCTTGAAAAGGAGGGAAGAGGAGGGAGTGGGGCAGGAATTGGGGAAGGGTTTAATGAGAAATGTGTGCATGGATGTCTTTACCTATACTAGCTTGTACCTAACAAAGATGTGTAATTACAATGCACCAAATAAGGAAAAGATGAAAAAAAAAAGATTTGTTATAGTTACACCCGGAGATTTTGGATCTACATAATGAGGAGCCCACTTCTGTTTCTAATTTCTAAGATAACATCCGTTTATAATAAACTAAAAATTGTTGTGTGTGTGTGTGTGTGTGTGTGTGTGTGTGTGTGTGTGTGTTTTCTGGTTGTTGCTGTTAAATGGATCATAAATCTCAGCATATTAACTGTCAGTCTGTCTACATTAATGGGCGAGGGTTCTTTGGTTCTTGTGGTCCTGAAAAAAAGACTTGAGTCAAGAGACACAGATAAGCATAAAAGATTTATCAAAGTGAGTAAAGTATGCAAAGAGAGGAGACCCTGTTAGAAAAATGGAAGTATAGAACATCCCAGAGAATCATGGAGCCGAGGTTCCAAGAGTGAGAGCGGCGTGGCTCTCCCATGTGGTGGGTTTTATATTCGGTCTGGAAAGCTCCGCCCTCACTACGTGTTTTTGGGCAGTCACGGCTATGGTGCACCGCAGCATAGTCCATCTGCGCTGATTCAGACATGGCAGAAGATTCCCATCAGTCACAAGCAAAACCCAGGAGCTCAGTGATCCGCGCATGCTCCAAAGGTGGAATGCCCATTCAGCTGTCACACCTGGTCCTTTGAGGTTTAAGAAGGCGGCATCTGGCCAGGCTGCAGGGGGTTCGTGGGTGTGGTTTTCTGCCACCTCAGGTAGAAGGATCTTTTGTCACTACAAGTGGAGTAGCTCCAAATCCCCTGCCCTTGCTCATATCTGCCTAGGTACTTGGCATGCAAACTTTCATTCAGTAACCTAAATGTTGTGTTCATTTCTAAAATCATGACTGCCATATTCATCGTGGTGGGCCCAAGAGAAATTTGATGTGCAGTACATTTTTAGAAATTAACTTTTGAGGTTAGTTTGCCTAAGTTGATTTTCATAGCCTCCTTGTTAGAACAAGTTCATGTTGATATATAAGCCTTAAATTTATGATTGTTAAACTAAGGTTGACATTAATTAATGTCCAATAAAAACAGATTAGAAGCCTGTTTTCACTGGTATCAATGTTTTTTTCTAAAATTTCTCTGTAAAGAAACATTAGTTCCTTTGCTAACCTAGAGTTTAAAATGAATTTAAATGAGGTTGCTTAAAGAACAACTCAGACACTTTCCATTTATGGTCTTTATACAACTATCTGGATTTTATTTATCTAATCAGCAAGATGCTTTACATTGTCTCTTAAAGGATCTTAAAAAAAAATATTTGTCACCTTTCCAGTTTGCTTGATTCACCTAAATTCTAAAGGAATTTAAAGTAACAGTTTGACAGCGCCCACCATTCTGATACTCACAGGAAACTGATATTGCTATAAAATTGGCTGAGGCCATTAAAACAATGTAACATTGACACATATGTCCTTCATGTAAAGCATTTGAATATGTTCTGTTAGAGAGGAAAAAAAAACTGTTTCAAATAAAAAAGAATTCTATATGAAATTTATATATAATTAAATTGTCAGAAATAAAAAGTTCTTTGTATGGCTTTCTAAAACCAAAATGTAACACAGATATAAAACCAAAATTTACCTCTTTATGTTTGAAACAATAAAGATTCTTAAAATATTAATCTGTTTTTTAGAAAAGTTTACCAAAAAAACTGGCTTAAAGAAGAGCAATCTTATGTTTTTTCAAAATAAATTCTCATTTTCTACTGATTTTGTTAAGTTTTTGATTGCTTAAAATAACAAGGCCCGAGCCGGGTGTGGTGGCACACGCTTGTAATCCCAGCATTTGGGAGGCTGAGACAGAAGGATCCAGGTTCGAGGCCAGACTCAGCTACTTAGTGAGGCTCTCCACAACTTGGTGAGACCCTGTTTCAAAATAAAGAATAAAAAATAGGGCTGGGGGTGTAGCTCAGAGATAGAATGCCCTGAGTTCAATCCCTAGTACCACAAAAAAATAAAATAAAATAACAAGGCCCTCCAAAAGTTAGGGTTTATTCAAATATTTATTTGTTCTACAGTCTCTTTTTGGTTTCTAACTTTTATTAATTAAACTATTTTTACCATGATATAATAAGCCTTATTGATACAAATACTCTAGAGCTTTAAAAACTCGGAAAATCTGGATATAAAGCTGTAAATCACAATTGTTATCTTAATATACTGTAGAGGTGGCCAAATTGTTTTACTAAGTTGCTAAGTTCTCTGTGTAATAATAATACCTTATGAACCAGTTGTGGTGTTCCATGCCTGTAATCTCAGTACTTGGGAGGCTGAGACAGGAGGATCTGCAGGTTCAAGGACAGCCTGAGAAACATAGCTAGACTCTCAGAAACCTAGCAAGACTCTGTTTTAAAATAAAATAATAATAATAATAATAATAATAATAATAATAATAATAATAATAATAATAGGGCTGGGTGTGTAGCTTGGAGGTAGAATGCCTCTAGGTAGAATGCATAGGTTTCTAAGGAGCCTCCATACTAATCTTCATAGTGGCTGTACTAATTTGCAATCCCACCAGTGTGTAAGTGGTCCTTTTACCCCACATTCTCACAAGAATTTATTGTTGTTTGTATTCTTGATGATTCCCATTCCAACTGGAGTTAGATATAATCTCAGTGCAGTTTTTATTTGCATTTCCCTGATTGCTAATGATGCTGAACGTTTTTTCATACATTTATTGGCCATTTACATTTCCTTTTGAGAATTATCCATTCAGTTCAATTGCCTTTTTTTTTTTAAGTGCATCATATATTTGACCACCTGGTAACCTATTTTAGAATCAGCTTGAATAATGAGAACCTCAGGTTAAAAAAAACATTAGAATAGTCTCTGGGCCCCAAACCTGGTGCAATCCAACTGAATCTCACTGGCTGATATCAGGGCCATTTGGGCCTTTCTGTATGCCCTTTATTTATATAGGTGAATGGCATTCATCATTCTAGATGAGAATTTATTGAGACTATCAGGATTATGATAATAAAATCTCCTTTCATAACAAAAGACACTTTCATTATTTAATGAGATACCATTCTAATAAGGGCTAAGGTATTAAGCATTTGAAAACACATGATATATGCTTTATAAAAACTTATATTTTCTAGACTACAAGTACCAAAGATGATATTGCAAACAATTCACAAATAAGCTTTGCAGAGGAAACATTTCTCAAACTTTATTTAAATTAACACTTGCTTGTAGTCAGGAGAGAGCTTTCTCATTACCCAGGCTCAGAGGGAGCTCTGAGGGCTTTTGATAATGCCCCCTAGTGATTTAATTAAAAGATAAGTGGAAGCTGGAAATAGGAAGAAAAACACTGCCACAGAAACACAGAAATGAGAAGGGAGGGCGGGCAGGCTGCGGAGAGCAGGGATGTGGAGCAACAGCTTCTGTGGAGATGAATTAACTACTAGAAAGGGAGGTGAATAAAATGAAAGGAACATCACTCACAATCTCCACAGACAATCAACAGATGTGTTAAAACTACACACTGCAGAAGATTTTTAAAAATTACCGCTTTGGAGGAGGAAGCAAAATTCTGTTGATATTTTTCATCTTTAGCACTATAAGATGTTTATTCAGCCTGCTATTTTAATTTCATTGTTTCCTTGCCCACTTTGCAAGATAAAAGCCAGTGGACATGTAAATCCCCCTTAACTGAGCAATTCTGCAGCCCCTCCACCCACATTGTGCATCCTGCAGGGGTCCAGGGACCAGATTCCTGCGGGGGTGGGTGGAGGTTGGAGCTGGAATGAGCCCATGCAGAAGGACAGCATCTGCAAGGCTGGCTTCCTTCTTTTCAGGATACTTTTCGAGCTAAATGCCCTTCACACCCTGGACCCATGTAACTCCCATGATTCCTTCACTCCCAGGAGATCTCATAGTACTGCAGTTGTGAGGAACAACAGGAGAAATAAAAGAACTATGTAGAATGGAAGCAAAAAGGAAAATATGACAAACATAGAAGCCTGTGGCAAAGTTCCTCAGAACCCTGACTCCTCCCAGGTCTGCTGGTACCAGGTTTCTGAGGAATTCATAAGTCCTTAATAATTACTCTGAGCACTGTTGACTATCCTCAAAGAGTATCTATTAACCAGACAACAGAGACTACACAAAGGATCCAGAAAGGTGGCCAGATATCATACTAGAAACTTTCTTACAAAATACCTTGAACTGTTAATATCCAACCTAGGAATAGATAAGCAGGAGAGATATCTGTTGGTCAGAGGACAGAGGTCACACAAAAGAGTAATCTCCCTGGGTACTGTTAGCCATCCTTGAATAGTTTAAACAAAAGAGATACCTATTGATAAAACAGCAAAGCCCCACCAGGACCCATAAATGACCAAATCACTATTAATCATCTTGTAACTACTGGACTAATGCTTTCCTCCTACTTACTCCTCATGAAAGTCTCCTATAAAAGAAAAGCCAAGCCAGATGTGGTGGTGCAAGCCTATAATCCCAGTACTTGGGAGTCTGACACAGGAGGATCATAGGTTCAAGGCCAGCCTCAGAAACTTACCTAGGACCTTGGCAACTTAGTGAGACCATGTTTGAAAATAAAAAATAAAATAGGTCTGGGGGTGTATCTCAGAGGTAGAATGCCTCCAGGTTCCATCCTTAATACCATGAAAGGAAGGAAGGAAGGAGGAGGAGGAAGGAAGGAAGGAAGGAAGGAAGGAAGGAAGGAAGGAAGGAAGGAAGGAAAGGAGGGAAGGAGGGAAGGAAGTGCCAGCACCACAAATGCATTTCTTTCTCTGGAAGCCCCTATTCTTCCTTGAATATATATATTTTGCTTTTCTTAATAAATCTCTGCTATGTCTCCACCTGACACTTGCTTATGTGAAGGAAAAGGACTTCTTCACATAAGCCAAGGACTCCACTCACCAGCACTGAGTTGTATTCCCCTGTCTCCATAACTGTGGACTCCTCAAGACCCTTCATGGAATCAGCCCTTCTTTGACAGTCAGACATGAGGAAGAATCTAAGCTAGAGCTCACTTCTTCCAAACTGCAGAGACCCCCTCCCAGCCACATGCTAAAGCGAGGATGTACTCGACCGTGCTGTTCATAAGACCCCAAGTAAGCTGACTTTGTGTGAACAAGTAAAAAGATGGGTGTCTCTCTGCATTTTTCAGTTCTGTTCAGTTTGTTGCTAAGAGATGTGTGAGGTAGTTTATGAAAGCTGAACATCAGGCTTTGAGGACAAAATTATGCCCTGCAATTGTGCTTAAGTAATGAAGGCCAACATTTAGATGATATTTATATCTAAGTGGCTCACATTAAAACCCTACCGAGATCATGTCATAAACTTTAAATTATAGAGAAAATTGCCTATTTGTGGAAATGAAGTGTATGCCACTTATTAATTTTTCTGACATTATTCAGCATTCCATTACTGGTACATTTATGATTATAATAATTATCTAAGCCATACAGATTCTAATCCTATAATATTTCAACTAGATTTCACCATCTAGCCAACCTTTCTGGGAAGAATGTTTTAATATTGAATTACAACAGGAGATACTGAATCATAGAGTTCTTCTATACATTCAAGGGAAATATGTAAAGGAGAACATAACTTGGGATTATAGGTAAGTGTAGAAAAAGAAAACATCCAAAACACTTCTCCAGTATATTGCAATGCAAGGCACTGTCACACTCTCTAATCATAACTTTAAATAATCCATGCCAGAAAAATCATAAAGCAAAGCAAAAATTTATAGAATCATCTATAGGATTTCTTTTGAAAGAGACTAGTTCTACAGATTCTAATCTTCTTGGACTTCCTTTTCGCTCCATCCTCAGCCTCTTCTGGGGTCTGATTCCTTCTTCCTGCATAGTGGTCTGGAAACGCCTTTAAGGCCGTTATCTAAGGTAATTATAGGACTCATTTCATTGCTTCCCGTCTCTCAGGGATTATTACCCTTCACTGCCCAATGCTAGGTACCTTGAAAACCATTTGGTTGTTTTAGGAAAGAGGGTACTTTTGGCTTCGGCTACACCATCTTGGTCATAAGAAGAATTGGGAAAATGTGAAAACATTTATGGAGTAAATGTTTACATGGGTATATATGATGTATACAATATCGCTTTGAAAACAGTTGATCCTTTACAGATAAAGCAGATCCTATGTTTTAACCATCACCATATTCCAAGGAAAGAGAAAGTTTTTGCATGATTTTCCCTTTATCTGAGGACTAGAGGAGAGAAGGAAGTCCAGTGGCTTGTGGAGAATTAGGGCATGGTCTCAGAGGCCAAATAATTGCACACTTAAATATCATTTAAGTGTGAGCCCAAATGAAAGGGACGGAAGCACTAAAAAATATCTATTATTATTGATATTTGAAAGGTACTGGTAAAAATTGTTACTTAATATATACATTTTATAATTTTCTTTAGATGGGGAGTAATTTTAGAAAAATATCTCAGAAAGCCAAGGCAGCTCTTTTGATTCTTCTGTGATTTGCTCATGATTTAGAAGGATGTCAATGAAATGTAGCATAAAGGCTATAAAGCAAAAGGTTATATATTCATGATTTTTCTTTTTCTTTTCTTTTTTTTTTTTTTTGTGGCATTGGGAATTGAACCCAGGGGCATTCTATCTCCAAGCTATAGCCCCAATCCTTTTTAATTTTATTTTTATTTTGAAACAGGGTCTTTTCTAGGTTACATTGCTGAGGCTGTCCTCAAACTCTTGTCCCAGCCTCCCAAGTACTATGATTACAGGCGTGTGCCACCATTCCCTGCTGTGATGATTAACTTTATATGCCAATTTAACTGGGTCCCCAGATGCCCAGAAATGTGGTTAAACATGATTTCTGGGTTTCCAGGAGGGTGTATCTATGTGACATTTGCATTTGAATTACTGGCCTGAGTAGAGCTAATGGTCCTCCAAGCATGGAAAAGTATCATTCCAATCTGTTGAAAATTTGAATACAACA
Organism: Graphiurus murinus; assembly: GCA_004027655.1. NCBI lineage: Eukaryota > Metazoa > Chordata > Mammalia > Rodentia > Gliridae > Graphiurus > Graphiurus murinus. The sequence continues at coordinate 86,043 of PVLC010003477.1, forward strand.
AAAGGCAGAGGAAAGTTGGATTTGCCTTTTGACTGTTTCAGCTGGGACAAGGGCCATCTCCTGCCCTCAGTTTTCATAGTTCTCAAATGAGGGCTGGAATCTATACCATTATACCTACAACTCCTAGGCATTGGAGTTACGCTACTAGATTTTCTGGGTTTCCAGATGGTCATGTATTTCTTAACCTTCGTACTCAAAGTGTCAGTGGTCTACCTCGGGGTCACCTGGCTGACTAATACCTGCTGCTCATGCCTCTGCCCAGCATCACAAGAGAGGATTTTACTGCATATCACTAGCAAATATGAAAGTTCAAGGAAAAGATGAAAATTCAAAATCTGAAGCATCATTTCTACCACATGCAAATTACTTTTACATCATCATAAAGTTAAAAAAACTGTAAGTCAAATTGTCATTAAGTCAGGGGCCTAATGTATGTATATGTATAGATGATAGGTATATAGACAGATGATAGATAGATGGATGGATAGATAGATAGATAGATAGATAGATAGATGGATGGATGGATGGATAGATAGATAGATAGATAGATGGATAGATCTTTCTAGAGATCTCATATTGATTGTGTTTCTCTGAACTCCGATGAAAAGAAAAGTTAATATTAAAAAGTAGATCTGAATTATGAGGCAGGGCAAAGGACCTGGGAACAGGAAGGATTAAAAGAGGCCATTTGCATAAAGAACAAAACAGGGAAGGTTAATAGGATATAACGGTAACAGTGACCAGGTAAGGACTATGGAAATCAAAACAAAACTTCAGCCCTTCTGTGGTAGCATTCTGAGGACAACCTGTGTAAGCAAGGGAGGAGGAGATGAGCCGACATGTGGCACCAGGAGGTTAGGGCCCACCTGCCCATGAGATAGCCATTCAAATCACAGATTGAAACTGGGCAAAACACATCGGGTCCCCAAGACCCAATTCTGGCCAATCATTGAAGAATAAGGTGGGGAGGGGGAGGTACAAAAAGGGATAAAAGCTCACCTCCCAAGAACTTCAATGATTACTCTCTTTCGAGGACCCCTCCCCTCGTGTGTGGGGAGCTGTTTTGTCTTCCATCTTTCCTTGACTTAACATAAATTTCCTTATTTCTGTACCCTTCATTAGTCCTTGGACTTTATTTGCTGGAATCTACTGGACAAGAACCCAATAAGAAGAGACATCCGGTATCATTTTGGCACCCCAAATGAGACCACGAGGAAAGGAATTCAGTGAAGGAAGTATTTGGTTCTGATTACTAGTAAAGTCTCAAATAGGGTGAAGTTGGTGGAAAACATAATACTCCTAACACTTCTGCCTTCACCTCCCTGTTTGGAGCAAAACATGTAGAATGATCCAGGGTGGCCAATTTCTATAAAGTAGAAAGGATAAAGCTGCACTAGAGAAGGGTTGTTCCCTGCTCAACACCAGAGAGCCTCTCTCCTCTTGGTCCATCACCCAGTGAAGCTGTGTGGTGCTACTTGAAATCTGCAAATTTTTGCCTGCTCTGAGCTGGTATGGAGGAGTGAGTGGTTTATTTTGTTGGTGCACATGTTTAGCCATTTATTACTTCAGTGAGTATTTTTAGAGTGCCTACTCGGTGCAGCTTTGTAGTTTTTCATTCCTTTTATCAAACACAGTAACTTGATAGACTATAAAGACCTATCACTTTGTAAAAATGAACAAAAGACCCTGAAAAGAATATCCACCATTGGTGCTTATGAATTGATGAGTGAAAAAAAAAGGGAAAAAAAAGGTTAAAAGATATACTATGGTGCTAGTAAGAAATTTCTACTCTTACATAATTAGATAAAAGAATTTTAAATTGAATATTTCTCTGACCTATGACATTAATAAGATATTTTGTATGGATTTTTAAATTTGTTTCAATGAATATTGTGTGTTGATGAGGGGGGTTACTGGGAATTGATTCTAGAGGTATTCTATCTCCAAGTTATACCTCCAGCTCTATTTTTATTTTTTGACTTTGAAACAGGTTCTCAATAAGTTACTTTTTTTTTTTTGCGGTACTGGGGATTGAACTCAGGGGCATTCTACCTCCGAGCTATACCCCCAGCCCTATTTTTTATTCTTTATTTTGAAACCGAGTCTCACTAAGTTGCAGAGTGCCTCACTGGGTAGTTGAGGCTGGCAGCGAACCGGGATCCTCCGGTCTCAGCCTCCCGAATGTTGGGATTACAAGCGTGCGCCACCACGCCTGGCTCTCAGTAAGTTACTGAGGGTCTCACTAATTTGCTGAGACTGGCCTCAAATCTATGATCCTTCTGTCTCCGCCTCCCAAGTACTGGGATTACATGCATGTACCACCATGCTCAGCTAAATATTTCTACTGATACAAAATTACTCCTCTGGTGAGACATGAGTAGAGAAACTTTACTCAGCAGGCTTCCTTAGGAAAATCTTCAGGGGAGCCTACATTGCTCAGAAGTGGTTTGTGTACACATATTCTTTCCATCAGTTTGAGTCTCATATTTGGGTCCAATTAGTACAACCCAGAAACAGCATATATAAAACAAAAAGCCCAGAAGGCAAAGAGGCCATGAAAAGTAAACTTTTATTATTTACAGAAATCTAAAGGGAGGATTTTCTATTTCTATACACTATATAATTGACAGGGTTCTGAGCTCTAGGTCTCTGGTGGGTTAAGCTAATTCCCATTGGAATTTTCTGAAGAATTCAGATGCAATAAAATAAAAATGATTCTGAAGAGTTGTATAAGATATTTCTATAATTTTTACCTAGATGTTCAAAATGTTTTTACATTTATCTTCGGTGGATGTCAAAAATGCCTTATCCAGCTATATTTTGGGTTATTTTTTAAATAGTAGAACTGGAAACAGACATGATTAAATGGCAAAGAAAATTCAATACAGGATAGGATGTAATAAAAAGTCACTACCTTGATCTTATCACTCAGACTAAAACCAAAACACTTTCCCAATTTAAAAAGTAAGGAAACTGGCTCATGGCAAATCTTACCAAAAGTTGAATCTGGAAAATATGAGACCACAGCTTAAGATCTAGCATCCTCCAGAAAACTTTTGGAATGTATTTTCAGACCAATGATGAGAGAAACAGTGAAGAAAGGAAACCAAATTCTAGACATCTCTAAAAACTAACACTTTAGGATAGTAGCATTCTATAAATGTCCTTTTCTAATATTAATGGGTAAACAGAAAAATTAAAATCAGCCAAGAATGATACATGTATGCATATGATGTACTCAAAACTACTCTTTGGCCGCAAAGCACACGCTTTTCTAATGGGGCTGAAGTCAGAAGACAAAGCTAAACACACACTAGTGGGTCTCCTCCAGCCTTCCCTCTTCCTCTCAAAGCTGTTTACTTGCATCTTCACCTCCATGAAATTTTCTAAAGGCCTAGATGCTTCTCTGAATGAGTGGCTAAGATTCTTCTAAAAAGTGTCTCTCCTTGTTCTCTTTGAAGGGAGACCAGCTACAGCTCTGTCTGAGGGTCCTGCTATGTACTGAGGAAACTTGGTTTACCCTTCAGGATATATCATCTCTCTTAAAGATTCTTTAGAGGAGATGGATTTTTTTTTAAGGAGAAGTGGATTTTTATCACCTAAAGAAATCCGTTTGGTCCTCATCTCCTTACTCACTTTGAGTACCCAGTTAAAGTGTGTATCCCCTGTCCCAGGTCTGTCTGTTGTGACTCCTGTCCAGCATCCTCACCAGTGGGCAGCCTGTGATGGACGAAGCCCCCAAGTTGATCCCTGCCTCTTCCCTGTCCCCTCTGTGTTCAGTGTTCAGACTAGCCCTGGCTCATTAGCTGAAGTTCTGTTCTGCATTGATTTAGGACAGGGGTCCTATGCCATGCTATTTCACATAAACATATCATTAGAGACATTTTGCCTGAGCCAAACACTCTTCCTCTGTCCTGGCTCTTTCTTGGGGCCTAACCTATTCAAATAGACTAATTTCCTATTAGGGTGTTATTATAACATAGAAAAATATAAAATGTAAATCATGCAATATAATCATACATGAGAGTGAAAAAAGGCTGTGGCTTCAAATCTCCTCTATTTTCCTGTGTGGAACAAGCTATAGTCTAAATAATTACCTAGAAATATATCCTTTACTCTTTGAATTGAAAACCTATTAAGCCAAATGTATGTCAATATATGATTTGTGTTCTGTTAGAAAAAGATAAAAAAAAATACCATGCTTCATCTATGGGGACACTGTAGTGAAATATAAATGCCCAGTAAATGATTTTTTAGTATGAACACACTACATACAAGTCAATTGTATCTTCACATTTAGTTCTCTAGAAACAAAACATTCAAAGTACTCATTGACTTCACAAACTCAAATTCCCTTTTTACATTATTATACTTGAACCAAAGCATTGTTCAGTTTTGTGAACTCAGATTTGGAGGATCAAAAGATAGACTAAAGTAAAAATGTTATTTTTAGGGCATAAAGAATAATTTATTTTTTTCTTTTCATTCTCAACGTTATATAATACCGAAAATGGGTATATCATGTTTGCTATAACTATGGACACAAAATACCTATGAAATGGAATGGCATACTGCAGACATAGAATGACTATTGCTTAAAACAGAAACTAAGCTATATTTTGAAAATGTGCCAAAATATGTATTTCACATACACAAAAAAATATGTATTTCATATACACACACATATACACTACAAATCGAGCCCAAATTTGCTCTGTTTGTAGTTTGGATCTTTATGTCTCCACATGATCATGTGTTGAAGGCTTGCTTTCCCCCAAGCAGTAATTTTTAAAGGTGGGGCCTTTGGGAGGAGATTGGACCAGGAATGCTCTAACCTTGTAAATGGAGAAATCCATTAGTGGGTTTAGAACTTAACAGGCTGTTGGGAGGTGGTGAAACTTCAGAAGGCGAGGCCTAGTGGGCGTAAGTTGCTCATTGGAGGCAAGATTTTGAAGGGGCTGTTGAAGCCCTGGCCCCTTCTTTCTCTCTTTGCTTCCTGGCAGCCCTGAGGTGAGCAGCTCCACTGCCATGTATCTCCACCTTGATATTCTGCGTCACCACATGAAACCAGCCTACCATGGAGTGAAACCTCTGAAAATTTGAGCCAAAATAAATCTTTGTCTCAGGTGCTTTGTTATAGTGACAGAAATCCCACTTATACACTAGACTTGTAAATAGGGTCGTAACAAAGCACTACGACTGTCCAGGGCCAGGTACCCATCTCACAAGCACGAGGACCTCAAGTGGTGGACATGGTGAAAAAGAAGAATGACAGTAGTGGAGGAAAAGCCAGAGTTTCTGCCGTGGACCTCAACTGTGCTCTAGGTGCCTCGTCTCGGCACTTGGCTCTAAACATTCATAGGATAGGGGAAGGTAAGTAACATCGCTTAAAAAGGATGCAGCATCCGACATCTTCTCTAGCAGTGTACCCGGTAGTAGATGCACTTTCAGAATCAACTGAGGAGATTCTGAAAGGTACCTGTCTTAGGGTCCTTTGCACAACCAATTAAATCAGTTTTATAAGGTCAGTCTAGGCCTCAATATTTTTAAGACTCCAGCTGATTCTGTTATGCAGTGATGGTTGGAAGCAGTGCTACATTGTTGGATGCATTTTTATCAGCAAAGCAATAGCCAGACTCTGCCTTCCTCATATTCTCCTATTTAACTATGGATGCCAGAAAATCTGATATATTTTATAATGTATAAAAAAACTAAAGCCCTCCCCACAAAAGAGTCCAGTCATGTATATATGCATAATAGAATTCCTTAAGGTTAAAACTAGAAGGGAATTTAGAGAGTATGTGCCGATCCTTCTAACATATAGGTAAAAAAGGGAAGTTTAAACCCAGAACACCTCTGTCCAGGTCCCACAGGGATGAAGAACAGAACTAGTGGTAAAAAGTAGTTCCAGAATCCTAGTACAAAGTCCCCAATGTTGTGTGTCCTTCTTTCTTTCAACAAGTATCTACTGCTACTTACCTGTGTCGTAGAAAAATGAGCTAGTTTCATCAGCTTCCTAAAATATTCTATAGTTAACAGGGAAAGACAGATTGAAAAGAAATAAAAAAAAATTCAATGAGATAACTGAGAGGTACCAAACACAAAACAGCCAACTTACATTCAGTTTCCTATATGCCAGGCACTGTTCCAAGCAGTGTAGATGGATTCCATCATTTAATCTGCACATGACCTTCAGACCAAGACCAATGCTTCTAAAACTTTACCATGCTGAAAAATAGCAGGCTCTGATTCAATAGTCCCAGACTGAAGCAAGCGAGTCACCATTTCCAACAAGTTCCCAGGAGATACTGAGGTGCTCGTTCAGTAGCTGTGTTCAGACTGTGGTCCTCAAATTTAACTGTATGTTAGACTCCCCTGTAGACAGAGAGAATGAAATGTGCTGGTGCCTGGGCCCCAGCCAGAGCAAGGAGTTCTCAGTTGTGGGGAGGGGATGCTGGGCATCTGTATTCTTTAATGTATCCACATGATTTGCATGTGCAGGTAGAGGTCAGAACCATGGCTCCTCAAATGGAAACCTCCCTGAAAGGATGGCACAGGACATATCACAGACACCAGGTGAAAAGAAGGGTTTATTGTCAGGCAGACCTGGCAAGGCTGTCTCCAGCTAGCAAAAGGGAGCAGCAGCATGGTCCTTTTTAGTACAGGTTGTATAGGAAGCCTACTGGTGGGAAAGTCTGTTAGGGGCAGGGTTGACGTTTTGCAGAAGCTTAGTCACAGTCACCTGATTTCTGAGAAAGCCAGTTTTGGGTTCTAGGAAAAGGAAACTGAATGTGACTGTAATAGCTGATTATTTAAAATGGCTGCACTCATGTCAATCGTGCCAATGCCAATATTCCTCACTTCATAAGCAAGCTTCTAGAGAGTCGAAGAATTGCCTGAGTTCACACAGGGCTAGAAAGTGGTGGACCTGGGATTCAAGTCCAGAAATTGGATTACTGAGGCCATATTCTTAACCACTGCATTAATACTTTATGTTTGGAAGTAACATCATCTCTCAGTATCTGTGAGCAATTGGTTCCAGAACCCCCTACAGATACCACAAGCTATGCTTGCTCAAGTCCCTCATATAAAAGAGGTATAGTATTACATATAGTCTATCTACACCCTCCCTAATACCTCAAATCACCTCTAGTTTGTTTATAATCCCTAATAGACTGTAAATGCTATGTGCATAGTTAAACTATATTATTTAGGGATAATGACAAAAGATTAAAAAGTCTGTACATACTCAGTACACATGCATTTTTACCAATATTTTTCATTCACGATTGGTTGAATCTGGTGATGCAGAACCCACAAATACTGAGGGCCTACTGTACGAGAACATTGGATTTTGAATTAGACAACAAATCTATGAGTAAATGTGACATCATAATGTTTGACTGGGGTTAATTTTCTGTATTTTATATTTGGATGACAAAAACACTTGAGATTTTATTATAATTAGGATTACAATCATGTATCATTTCCTTGACCTTTGAAAAATAAGGATGTGTTTCCATAAAACACATATGTGTTTCCAGCCTTTCTGGGTGAGATGATGGTGGAAGAGACCCAACAGTGGTGGGGGGTTGGGGTACATAACTTTCAGAGAGCACTACTTTTTAGAAATGTTCTATTTTTCTCTTAATTGTTTTAAAGAAAACTGCAAATTATCTAACAGGCCAATCAGATTTTTAAAAAATCAATTTTCTTGTAAATCTACTGATTTATAGGCAAATTCTCAGCAATGGCCACTAAAGGAAATTAAGTCGGTTCAACTGTGTAAAGCCATTAAACACAGCACATGAGCCTTTCATCCCCAATGGCCTATAAGCATTTCTATTCCAGCATCACAAAGAGAAACCAAATAAAATATTTGTCATTAGAGAAGTGACTATGTATTGCTTATGTTCATCCATTTTAATTTCATGAAGTGCTAAAACAGGTGTATCTCTATCACAAAGGCTTAAAGAATTCTCCCTTTTCCAGGTAAAATTTGACATCATTCAAGATTTTAAAATATGAAAACCTAAGAAGGTAAGTTTTAGCTTCAAAGTGAGATGTTTTCTCCTAAAGTTAAAAAAGAAAAGAAAATATTTACTATCAAAATTACAAAAAATACTTTTCTTCCATCTATCATCCTCTAATCGTTGTAAAATCAAACCCGAAGTATTTTCCCCAACTAGTATTTTTTTAAGAGACAAGGTCTCTTTATGTTTCCCAGGCAGGGCTCAAAGTCAACCTCTTGCCGCAGCCTCCTGAGTAGCTTGGACTACAGATGTGCACCACAAAGCCTGGCCAGTTAGTATTCTTTTGAAATCTAATTTGCACGAAACTCTAAAAATCAGCCAGCATTCCCAGCAGGTGTATAGAGAAGCTCTTCTGAAATTCAACATCACATCAACAAAATTTAACTTAGCTCTGTGATTATCTTCTGAATGATGAAATTCTGTTTGGGCTGTCAAGAAAACACTTTGAGCTTTAAAAAACATGTGTATGTTTTACTATCTGTCATTTAGCCAGACGTAGGCTGCCCCAAAACATTGTCCTCAGAGGGACACAATTTCTATCCTTCCCCATGATTATTACTTTGATGAAAACATTGCCAGAGAGCAGTGGGATAAAAGAAAATAGCCCTATTTCCTAGTTGACATTTACCTTCTTTTCTGTCTTCACCCTAGTTCAAATAAAGTAACATTGAAGCTTAGAATTTTAGACAAACAGTCTTTCATTGGCAATAAAAATTAAGAAAAGAGGTACTGATCAAATAGAGTCACTGAAATATCAGCAGAGAAACCAACTAAAGAAATGGAATACACACTCTTCAAAGACACACATTCCTGCTAGAAGTTCCTCTATATCTGTGATCATTTTTCTACATCCCTGGTACATTTTTTGATCTTCCAAAGGCAATAGTAACTTTTGGTTCTGCCTAGAAGGACCAGCCCCACTTCTCCCAGGCGCTCTTTCACACAACTAAACAACCCTGGATAAAACATGAGCAGCAGAAAAGCCACTGGAAAGTAGAAAGAAGAAAGCAGGCTGTCTAGGGTCACCAGGACTTAAGAACAACATGGTATTTGATCTCTTGGTTTCCCTGTTATTTCATGGTTTCCTAGTAGGATTCTTCAGAGTTTCAAACCCAGAACCACCAACAGCATAGACAAAATAACAACAACAAACTTCAAAGGAAAGCTCATTCCCCTGGTCCCATAATCAGTCCTCTAACACCTCAAAACCTATTTGATATTTTGCAGTGTGAGGGTCCAGCTCGCACAACTCAGTGTTATATCAGCCCAGCCTATTAAAGCCATGGTGGCAGCCCTACCCTCTGCTTCCGAGCTCAAGGAAGCCTCACTCCCCAGACACATGCACTCTGGGTCTACGGTGGGAGTGGAATCACTGAGCATCTCCGAATTGCCTTCATGATCCTTCTTCCCTTTCCTTGAAGCTCAGCACATGTTTGCAGCCACATAGATCTACTGTTCCCGACCTGTGGAATCCAGGAAGCCTAGCAGCCTTCTTGTCCATCCCCCTCCCATGCTCATGCCTTTTGGTGAAAACTGGCCATGTGCTTGCTTACATAACTCCTTAATCTCTTCATCAAATGATAGTCTAGACATGTCTGGGGTGCTCTTTTAGAACACATTCTCATTTTTGCAATTTGGCAGGCTAAGAATTTCCCAAATCTATAAATCTGGCTTCTTTTTGCTTTAAAGTGTCTTCTTCAATTCATTTCCCACATTTTACTATAAGCAATCTGGATGACACAAGCCACACCTTTAATACTTTGCTTAGAAATATCCTCTGCTAAATGTCCACTATCATTGCTTGCCAGTTCTACCTTTCACAAAACACTAGGAAACAGGTCAGTCAACTCATTTGCCATTTTATGACAAGGATCACCCTTCCTTCACTCTCCTATGAACTGTACCTCATTTCCAACTGAGACATCACCTGAATTGCCTCTAAGGGCCATATTTCTACTAACTCTTCCTTCACAGAAACCTAGTCTTTTTCTAGCATGCCTTTTTCTAGTTTCTTCAAAACTCTTCTGGCCTATACCAGTTGTCCAGTCCCAAAGCTGCTTCTACATTTTTAGGTATTCCCCAGAGCAGCAGCCCACTTCATAGTACCAAAATTTGTATTAGTTATCTCAAGCTGCCATGACAAAATAGCAGAGACTTTGTATCTCAAACAACAAAACTTGATTTTCTTACTGTTCTGGAGGCTGGATAGTCCAAGGTCAGGGTTCAATCTGGGCATGCTTTCTTTTTTTTTTTAAATTTTTTTATTGTAGTAATTCGTGCAATATAGCATACATCTTTGTTAAGTACGGGTTGTTAACAACATATTTGCACACAATTCTCATTTAACCCTTTCCCCAATTCCCACCCCAATCCCCTCCCCTTCCCTCCTCCTCAGGTTCACTTTGGTGAGTGACCTTGATATGATTGTGTAATTACATCACGTGCTTGAGGGCGTCCCTCTGCCCCCTGCGTCCACTACAATTAAATCAACTTCATTGCTTATCGAGGATCTCTCCTTTTCATCTGGAGATCCTCTTATGCCACATCCCCTCCCTAGCATCCACATATTAGGGAGAAAATATGCTTCTTAATTCTTTGTGACTGACTAATCTCACTTAACGTAATGTTTTCCAGTTGCATCCATTTCCCTGCAAAGAACATGATTTTATTCTTCTTTATGGCTGAGTAAAATTCCATTGTGTACATATCCCATAGTTTTGTAATCCATTCATCTGTAGTTGGACATCTTGGCTGCTTCCATAGTTTGGCTATTGTGAATTGAGCTGCTATAAACATAGATACACATGCATCGTTCTGATA
>PVLC010003478.1:0-96895 GCA_004027655.1 Graphiurus murinus
CATAAAAAACACGAACAACAACACCTGCTGGCGAGGGTGTGGAGAAGTGGGAACCCTAGTACATTGTTGGTGGGACTGCAAACTTGTGCAACCACTGTGGAAGACAGTATGGAGGATCCTCAGACGATTGGGAGTGAACCTACCATATGACCCAGCAATACCACTACTGGGTATATACCCACCAGAATGGAAACCAAATGAATCCATCTTGATCGGTTTCCTTGTCCCTCCAGATCCTAAGCACAAATTGCAAATTGAAGATGCTCTGGTCAATGTGAAATAGTTGAATTTTATTTTCAGCTCTTGAAAGAGGTTCCCAAGCGTAGATACAAATTTGGGAAAATGAGATAAATCTGTCCAGTGTTTTTGAAGAATGGAAATAAGAGGCCTGGAAGAGTGTATTTTGTCACTTTTCTGTGGGGTTGTTTTTTTTTCCTGTGTTTTCAATGTCTTACTCTCAGGGTGGTCAGAATTAGTGTATCTCGGGTTGTCTATTATATTAAATGGTGCACATATCCCCTACGTATTGCTCTCTACATGAAAGGAAAGGACAACAAACAATAGATTAAGTAGAATTAAATCATTCTGAAGAATATGAAGTGGAAAAACAATCAAAATATTTGTCCTATTCTCACACTCCAATAAATTCTACACATATGTGCCGGGTGTTTCCCCATACACCCAGCAAACAAGCAAACCTATAGCCTACACCAACTAGGCATCCTCAAATTCAATTTCATTCCATCACATCAACCTGAAGACAGCATCAGATACCACAGGTTGGAGCCTCAGTCTCCAAACACTGCCCGCACTTCAGACCTGGTCACAGGCACAGTGGTGGCCCAGGTCTCTGACCAACCAGCTGTAAGTCAGGGGTTCCCATGACCCTCCCCTTGGGGTTGGATTAGTTTGCTAGAGCAGCTCAGAGAACTCAGGGGAGACTTCTGTTTACCCATTTATTATAAACGATATTACAGAAGACACAGATAAAGAGCTAGATGGAAGAGTTGTACATGATAAAGTATCCAAGAGGAGGTTTAAATCTCCCATGCTTTCTGTGCCACATTCCTCTCTAGCAACTTCCACATGGTGCTCCCAGGACCCAGTCCTCTCAGATTCTTATGGAGGCATCATTACATACTCCTGGCTGATTAGATCATTGACCATTGGTAGTCAACTTGGCCTTCAGCTCTTTTCCCCTCCCTGGAAGTGGGGATGAAAGCTCCAGCCTTCTAATTGTATCTTGGGATTTCAGGGGGGCAGCCTCCATCCTGAAGCTACCTAGGGGAGCCCCAGTCAATAGTCGTCTCATTAGCATTCAAAAGACAGTCTTATCAGCCTAGCGATTCCTAGGGTTTTAAGAGCAGTATGTTTAAGAAGACCAAATATATACCACCTTTCACAATACCACAATTAACCAACTATATATCATTGTGCCAAGAATCTCAAAATTTTCTAGTTTTCACTGAATGTCCTCCGCGGACATGTCTCCATTTCACACATAGCCATGAGAGGCAGGGAGGCAGCTGTGGTGGCATATGCCTGTAATCCCAGTACTTGGGAGGAGAATTGCAGGTTCAAAGCCAGCCTCAGCAACTTAGTGAGACTTTCAGCAATTTCGTAAGACCCTGTTTCTAAATAAAAATAAAATGAGACAAGGGATGTAGCTCAGAGGTAGAATGCACCTGGGTTCAACTTCTAGCATGACATACATATACAAACAAAACAAAACAACAACACTAAAAAAAAGAAGCAGGAAGGAGGGAAGGAGGCAGGAGCTGGCATGGCAGCAGGTATCCTCAGCAGGGTGCAGTCTGCCTCCCAGCAGGTGCCCTGCTCAGCATCCTTCTCTACCACTGGGAGGTTCTCCAAGGGCTCCTCCCTCCAGGGGAAGAAATTCTACATTCCACAGCATCTCTGCCACTTCCTTTTTTCTCCTCCTATACATCATCACCACCTCGTCAGCTCTTTCTCTTTCTTACTTTTCAGCTCCTACAATTCCCCAAACTTGGCCAACATGCCCTTTATCTCCACCTACATGGTGCATTTGGTTGCCCTTAAATTCCTCCCCTAGATGATTTCTGTCTGTCCATCTCATCAAAAGCCATGGGACTCTAGAGACTGAGTACAGCTGGGTCCAAAATGAGAGGTCCACACGTGAGAGGAAATGTACAATCCTCAACTTTCTGAGACTGGCTGATCTCACCTAGCATAATATTCTCTAGTTCCATCCATTTTCCTGCAAATGACATAATTTTGTTGTTCTTTATAGCTCAATATAATTCCATTGTGTATATAAACTGCATATGAATAATTTATCTATTGATGAACACCTAGGTTGTCTTCATAATTTGGTTATTGTGAATTGTGCTGCCATAAATGTGGGTATACATGTATCACTATTGTATTCTGACCTTAATTCTTTTGGAAAGCTACCAAGCTAGAGGGAAAATAGGAAAAACAAAAGACTTTAGAAAAATGAGGAGAAAGACCAGTAGAATAGTGGAAGGGGGTTAGGAGAGGGAAGTGGCGAGAAGAAAAAGAAGAACGTATAAAGGAAACAGCTCAAATAATATGACATATGAAGGTATCGCTATCAATCTCACTAAGATGTGTGGTGAGGGAGGAGAGTGGGGTGAGATCTTGAGTGAACCACCAAGTGCTGTGTAGGTACATGTGTGAATCACTTCAGACCTCACTATCAGGTATAATTACAATGCACCAATAAAAGAATTTTTAAAAAGACCAACAGTCCTCACTCTGACTTGTGGGTGAGGAGACCCAAAAGTGAGCTATTGAATGCAGGGGCTCCCCATCTCTGGGAGTGGAGAAAGTGAGTAGATGGGGGAGCTTCTGGTATCTTCCTTTTGACCTTCCATTATTACTTCCACCTGTTTCTTGCCTTCAGGAGGCAGGCAAGGATTGCCATGAGAGCTGGAGAGGCAAGGAGTTCACCGTCCCATGCCCCTCTTCCACTGTTTGCCCCCAGAACTGTTTGCCCCTTCCCAACTCTACACCTCAACTCAACCCTTGCTTCACGTACCCACTTCCAGAGAACAAGAAAGGAGCTCCTTGGTCTATACCAAAAGTAGACACCCAAGTTAGGGGACCCGCATTAGGCTTTTCACTGAGCCCTGTTTTTATTAGTTTGCTGTTGCTCTCAGCAGCCTTTCATGCACAGAGATGAAAATACGGGGTCCCTCAGGGATGAGTAACAGTTAATACCCGCCCATTTTCTCATCTTCCTAAATGACTAGGAGACAACTCAGAGAGAAAGGGACATGATTTCCAACGGCTGGATGTTCGTGAGGATTCTAAGGAACTTCATGGAAAGGGATGGCTCACAGAAGAGGTGTACAGATATGCATATGAGAATGGAGAAGCAGTAGATGAGTTTTAACAGGCATAGGTGCAAGCACAGAAATAGATCCTAAATGAAAATATGGATGAAGAGCCAGAGCTACTGGTGAGAGTCACGCGCCATGAAGATTTCTGAGTTGGGACAAGAAAGCAATATTCTTCTCTGGCCACAAACTGTTCTGGACACTTTGTACATATCAAGCCACTTATTCCTCACAAAGAGACAGCAGGATTGGTACCATGATTATCACTCATTTGAACAACAGGAGATACAGAGAAACTAAGTAATTTGCCCAAAGTCACTCAGCCAGTAAATGGTATTCTGATATAAGAGACTGCTCTTTATTTTTCTAATACATTTTTATAATGTTCAAACTGTTTTATCTATCTATCTATCTATCTATCTATCTATCTATCTATCTATCTATCTATCTATTTTGTGTATGGTACTGGGGATTATATCCAGGGACATTCCACCTCTGAACTATACCCCCAGGCTGATTTTATTTCTTATTTGGAAACATGGTCTCACTAAGTTGTGGAGGCCCTGCTAACTTGCCAAGGCTGTATGTGAATCTATGATTCTTCTGTCTCAGCCTCCCAACTACTGGGAATACAAGAGTACACCACCATGCCTGACTCAAACTCACTACCTAAGTTCAACAATTTTGCCAAATTTATTTGATCCATTTATGGGTACTAGTTATTTTTTTCTGAAACATGTTAAGTTTCCTGATACTTTGCAATGTTCTTTGAAATGTAAGTTTTATGATACTTTATCCTTAGTCACTGTGGCACACATCTTTTTTACAACATAGGAGTTCTTCTCTACAATAAAAACAACAAACAAAAAATTTGTCATATCTAAGGTATTAGAAAGTCTTTAATATCATCTAATAGCCAGTTTATATTTAAATTTCCCCCATTTTAAAAAGTTATTAAAATTTTTTTCTTTTTTCTTTTTTTGTCCTGAGGATTGAATCCAAGTGCAGTCTACCTCCAAGGTATATTACCAGCCCTTTGTATTATTTATTTTGAAAACAGGATCTCACCAGGTTGTTGAGAATCTCTCTAAGTTTCTGAGGCTGGTCTTGAACCTGTGATCCTCCTGTCTCAGCCTCCCAAGTATTGAGATTACAGCTGTGCACTTCCATGCCCAGCTATGAACATTGTTCTTAAAAAACTAAAACTAAAAATATATATTAGCTTTGGTTATTACATGTTTTCAGCTCTTTGCTTTCTTTTTCTTTCAAAGAAGAGCCCTTTGATTTCATTTTTTTTCATGACACCAATGTGTTGGTCAGTTTTCCATTGCTGCAACAAGATACCTGAAAAAAATCAATTTAAAGGAGGAAAGATTTATTTAATCTCACAGTTTTAGAGATTTCAGCCCATGGTGAGTCAGCTCCATTGTTTCTGGGCCTGTGGTAGGTAGATCATCATGGCCCAGAGGTATGGTAGGGTGAAGCTTCTTCTCATTTGAAGATAGCAAGAAAGTTGAGAGAAAAAAGAAAGGAGCTGGGGACAAGAAATAATCTTTAAGGGCACATCCCAAGGACCCACCCCTTCAGGTAGGGACCATTTCCTCTAATTTCCACCAATAGTCCATTCAGATTTGAATCCATCAATGGAGCAGTCTACTGATGCAGCTAGAATCTCCATGATCCAATCACTTCCCAGCACCCCACCTCTGAGCCTTGCTGCACCAGGGACCAACCTTTTCACACATGAGCCTTTGGGGATGTCCCCCAAGCTAAACCAGAACAATCAGCATTTTAAAGAGGCCAGACAAGTTGGCTTCTGGATTTTTACGAGTTGTTCTGAACAAAAGCACACTGACTCTCAAGTGCTTCATTAGCTTCTTGAAAAGTACCTCTGCAGAACGTTACCACCTCTGCTTCCACCTAGCTGCGTCTTCCCTTGTGTGAGGCAAAGAAGTCTCAATTAGCTGGAACTCTGCTGCTACCTTTCTTACTGTGTATTTTACTTCTTAAAAATTTCCTCCCTTGTTTAGCAAAGAACTGTACCATGTGTTAGCCTTGCAGAGATGGAAGGGTTGGAGCAGAGGGAGAATGGGAAGTTTTTCTCACGAGGAACTCCCAGTCTCAGGGAGGAGGAGCTTTGGTCCATCTGGAGAACTCAGTATGAGACTGTCAGGAGGAACTGACTTGAGTCACCTTGGATCCTGTAGGAGACTCCTAGAGAGGGCCTAGGTGGGTCTCACCTTTCTGTAAAGTAGGGATTCCAGAATGCAGTTGATACGAGAGATAAATACATCTTCAAGTGATCTTGCTTTTCATTGTACCTACATACAATTGTCTGGCATCTGCCATTTGGCCCTGATGGTATAGTTAAGAAAAGGAACTCAGAGTCTAGTGTAATTGGATAAGGGGGGAGAGAGAGAGAGAGAAAGAACTAGAACTAGAGCTACTGTTTCTGTCTGTACAAATCATAAGTTTTTTTGCTTGTTTGTTATTAGGGTCATTTTTAGAGTTAAAATACAAATTGGATACTGCCCCCTCAAAATGGCTCCTAGCCAGTGTTCCTTTAGCCAACTCCATCTTGAATATAATGGCTTCAATTGATAACCAGCATGGAGAGTTGAGAATATAAACTACTAACTGGACCTCAGATTTCTCAGAATTTGGAGATTGGCTTCTGTCTCCATGACACTGACCAGGTCAAGTGGACATGGGAACCAAGGAGTTACGATAACCCATGCACAAGGGTATAGTGGAACAATACATCCCTGTTCATGATGTTTGGCTGAGGAATTTCCCAGTGCTGTGTTGGACTGGGACCAGGTCCTTTCCCTGGTTACAAAGGCCCATTCTCACTAGGGCAGAAGGTGGCATCCATGTGCCTTCTTTCAGTTCTATGCAAACATATGCCAAACATTTGAAAAATGCTTCATGGCCTCATGCAGGGTCACAGTTCCTTAGATGTGCCTGTCTGACTCCAAAGTGCATAGCTATTCTGTGCCACAGCTGGCTGTCTCATTAAAAGAGATTCCCTAGTCAGACAGGAAAATAATGGTCTTCTGGAACCACTGAGCTATGCAGATTATGTGATGACTTGAAACAAAATTTATCATCATGAGGATGGCTTGTAGTTACTGAGTGCCTCTTGATACAGTGAAAGATGAAATATTAGAGATAGTAGAATCTTACAATGAATCACAGGTTGGAGTAATATTTACTGAAGACCTATTAAGTGCCATGCATTATTTCTTGCACTGGGGATCTAGAAATGAATGAGATAGTCAGATTAATTTCTCCCGTGGAGTTTACATTCTAGTGGGGAAGACAGACATCAAACAAGTAAATAAATAAACAAACAAGATACACTCTGATAATTACAGTGCTGTGATGGAAATAAACCATGGTAGAGAGTTGCTAGGAGGGGTAAGAGACCTTCTTTGGATAGGGTGGTTTGGGGAATCCTCTGTATAAGAATATTCTTTATTTGTCCCTAGAAATCCCCTGAGCATCTTTTCCTACTGGCTCTGTGCTCCCATTCGGTTCTTATGGTTCAGCAAATCCAATGATATTCAAAGTGTCTCAAGAAGACAGAGAGGCATTTTTAAAGTCCCAGTAAACCCTATCAGGAGAATTATTGTGCAGACCTGTTAGGCTTGGAGTGAGACCACCTACGTGGTGCCATTCCCTTGCGGAATGTCTTGGTCAACAGTCTCACTGCTATAATCCAAAACAACTGACCACACAATTTAGTGGAAGGAAGATTTATTTGATCACAGTTTTTGGAGATTTCAGGTTCAGTCAACTAGAGTTGGGAGTCTGTGAATCTCAGAATATGGAAGCTAGAAGCAAAGAGAGAGAGAGAGAGCAAGTGTTCTGCTTTCACATAATGAAGATCAGAAGGAAGAGAGTGAAAGCAAGGAAGCAAAGGAATTTAAAGGCAAAAGCACAGTCCCTAAGGCCACGCCCCCAGGGACCCACCTTCTCTGACTTCACCCCACCTGCTTAGGCTACCACCCAGTAAATCCATTACAGTGGATTTATCCACTGATGATATTACAACTTCCATGACTTAATAACATCAGCTCTCACCATTAATACATGAGCTCCTCAAGGGACATTCTGTATCTAACATAACAGGAGATCAACCCCTCACCTGTCATCAGAGCATGAAGACATCTATATCTCACATAAGATGCCTCCCAGAAGGTATCCATGGTGCAGGAGGCTATTGAGAACCAGTTGGACAAGAGTATCTGTCCTGTAGATGTCCTCTGATCTCTTTTCCCATTGGTCCTAGTGTTTACTCAGGGACCCCCAAGAACAAAGTGGCTCTGGTAGTAAGAAACAGAGAGAACACATAGACTCAAAAGCCTGGCTCCTCTCACTCACCCTCAACTAGCTAGTGCCTTTGCTAACAGCCCAAATGCTCAATTGAGGAGGCCAACACTGAGTCCCTGACATGGTACTATTTCCTTGGTAGCCTGCTAATCAACTGGCAGTAGACTGAATACGTTGGAGCTGCTTACATCATGTACAGAATAATAATTTTTTCACAGCTATATATTTATATATATATACATATATATACATATATATATATATATATATGTATATACAGATGCAGATTTGCCATCCCTTTCTGCAGTAATTCTCCCAGGGTAGTCATCCAGGGATTTATAGAATTTCTTTTCCCTCTTTGTTATCCCTCACCTAGCCTCTGCTAGCAAAGGAGAGGAGGAATGGGAATTTAACACCAATAGCTCATATTTTATCCTTTATGTGGATTAATCACATTATAACCCCCTAATATAGAGATTATTATTTTACACTCTTTATAGTTGTGAGACTTTAGGAAGTTAGAAACTTGTCCCCAAATGGTTAGCTAGCTCGTGTCATAGCTAGAACTACAATGCAGACATTTTTGAACAAAAAGTATGTGCTAAAGAAATACTGGACTTTCTTGGTGAAATGACTGATTCCAGGGCTGGTGCTGGAAAAGTATAAGATGAGCCAGAAATATCTTGTAGTCCCCCAAATTAAGATGGTACTCCTCCCCTGCAAAAAAAAAAAAAAAAAGATGTAGGAAAGAAGAAAGGAAGGGAGAGAGAGAAAGGAGGAAGGAAGAGGAGAAGGAGATGGCCAATACTTGTCGAAGGAGACATGAGCCACCTAAAAGAACATTTGAACAAAGTTGCAACAATTTGAGCAACAGAATAAACAATAATATTGGTTTGTAACTCAAACAATAAAAACACCCTCATGAATCCCTACTGATATAAATAATTAATCAAACCAATAAATACATGGAGGAGAAGGGATTAATCTTTCTACAGAAGAATTTCAAATAATATATGTAGATTTTCCCTCTCCAAGAGGTGTAACTTAATGTTCATACCCTTGAATCCAGGCTAGCCTTCATGACCTATATCTCCAAACTAGCTAGGAGGATGGAGATTTCTCTCTCCAGTGGCACCTAGACTCAGGGAGGAGGAATTTTGGTCCATCTGGAGAACTCAGCATGATACTGTCAGGAGGAACTGGGGCTTGAGTTACCTTGGACCCTGTAAGAGAGGTAACCACAGAGTGCCTAGGTGAGTGTCACCTTTCTCCAAAGTGGGGAAAGGGAAAATAGAAGTTTCACAATGAGAAACTTGAGAGATACCACCTTAGCCAAGAGATGTCATCCTGTTAGTATCCCTAATAGGGTACAATGAGGAGGCACGTCACATCTGTGCTAACTTCTCCCCAAACCTTCACCCAAATCTTACACATGAGAAAACCTCAAACAACCCCAAATTGAAGAACATTTGACAAAATATCTGGTCAGAACTCTTCAGAAGTGTCAAAGTCATGGGAAAAAAGGAAAAAACTAAGACAGTGTCACAGATTTGTGGGACAGTAAGGCGACATAAGAAATGCAATGTAGTATCCTGGATTGGATGCTGGAATATCCCCCCAAAAGAAATTAGTATCAAAACTGGCCAAATAAAGTCTGTGAGTTAGTTTTAGTGTTGTAGCCATGTGGATTTCTTAGTTTTTATAAATAATACCATGTTTACATGTGATGCTGAGGGAAAGTTACATGGGAATTCTCTGCACCCATTACGCAACTTCTCTGTAAATCTAAAAGCATTGCAAAGTAAACAGTTTAACATTCTAAATTGTTAGGATACACAGGGAGCAGAGCTCCATACTAGATCACTTGTGAGTCATGGTGTTTGACACAACCTTCCTGAGAACTGTACCTTTGGGAGCACTCAGTTATAGGCCATGGAAATGTTGCCTCTCATATAATTAACAGAAAATAAAGAGAATAGGGAAAAAGAGAAGTCGCTTGTTTCTCCAGTTTGTAAAGATTACTGCAAGCTAGGTGTGGTGGTGCAGCCCTATAATTCCAGTACTTGGGATGCTGAGACAGGAGGATCACAGATTCAAGGCCAGCCTCAGCAATCTAGCGAGACTCTCAGCATCTTAGCAAGATTCTGCTTCAAAATAAAAGGGGCTATGGATGTAGTTCAGAGTTAGAATGCCACAGGCTTCAATCCCCAGTACCAAAATAAGAACAAAAAGAGATTACTGTAAAAAGATTGCACTATTAATAAACATGTACAATTTAATAAACCTAATGATCCTACCATTAACTGTCAGCTTGGTTATTGAATTTTTCTTCACGTAGCCCCAAAGCCAGACATCTTGCATCTTTTGCTGAAATCTCTAATTTCACCCCCAAAAAAGGGAAGGAAAATCTATTGTACCAGCCTTGATGAATAGTCACTTGGATGAATAGTTTGAGACATTCAGAAACTTCATTATGCATTTGCCTGAAAAATTGGCCTCTTTGGTGAAGATTTTTAATGTATTTCTCAAATCTATCTTCACTGTGACACATCAGGCTGGAGAATCAATACAGATAGCAAATTGACATAGCAAACACAGCAGATGAAGTGTAACAACCAAGAGGCAAAATCCAGGGAGCTGTCTTCTCTATAGCCACTGGGTTTCCTCTGGTCACTAGTTGCCATGGGATGCCCACCTCGTCAATCCAGTTGGCATTTAGTGATTGCAAATGTATTGAGCACCTACTTCTGAGAGTCCTAGAAATAACCACCACCATATCCCAGGACCCTACAATTCTTATTTCATTGCTAACTCAACATAATAGTCATTTTTATCCCCAGTGTTAGAGGCGAATTGCTGAGGCTCAGAAGCACTAAGTTACGCTGTCAGTTGGGCATCAAGTCTAGATTTCCCCTGACTTTAGGCCTCAAGCAACTCCCCAAACACAGCTCAGCTTATTCACAGGGAGTAAATCTGTCCTTTCCTGGGCAGCAAAGTGCCGAGCCCAATACACCCTGCAAAGCAAATGAGATTACGAAGGCTATTGTTTATTTATTTATTTTTTATTTATTTTTTAATTGATGCATTGTAATTATACATCTTTGTTAGGTACAAGCTGGTAAAGGCATACATGCACACTTTCTCATTTAACCCTTCCCTGATTCCCTCCCCCTCCCTCCTTCTCAGGTTCAGTTTAGTGATTAACTTTGATATATCTATGAAAGTACATCATGTGCATTAGGGTGTCCCCCCCACCCCCCACATCACCTTCAGTTAAGTCAACTTCTTAAGGCTATTATTTAAATAAAACATTTTTCAAAAACACATGGAAGATCTGTGGAACAACATTTGGTTGTTAATTCAAATTGTTGCTATTCTTTTCCTCAAAAGGTACGGAATCTTCCCCAAAGAATTAAAGTCAGAATTCTATAGTGATACACACATACCTGTTTATCGCAAAACAATTCACAATAGCCAAATTATGGAACCAATCTAAGTGTCCCCCAACAGAAGAACATATAACAAACATTTGGTATATGTACGCAGTGGGATTTTACTCAGCCATGAAGAACGATGAAATTATATCATTTGCAGGAAAATGGATGAAATTAGAGAATATTATGCTAAGTGAGATGAGCCAATCTCAGAAAGTCAAGGGTCAAATGTTTTCTCTTATATGTAGACATTAGAGAGAAAATAAGAAACAAGAGGGACTTTAGATAATTGAGGCTAGAGACCATTAGAATACTGGAAGAGGATGGGAGAGGGGTGTGGAGAGGGAGAAAAGAAGCACTCATGAAAGAATGAGTCAAATATGCTATGCACCTCACTATTATGAATGGGGAGGGGTGGGGAGTGGGTGGGACCTGAAGGGAAACACACCAAGACCTGTGTGCACATTTGTTTGTGTGGCTTTGAATTTCATTGTGAGCTATAATTGCAATGCACCAGTAAAAGTATATATTGAAAAAAAAAAAAGGTACGCTCTAAGCTCCATGCCAACGTTGGAAAAAAGAGAGCGCTCTCCAAGGCTGCCACCTGTTCAAGGTACAACCCAACGGTATCTCTTTTTAGCTTTTTTTAAAATTTTCTCCAAGTCACAAGAAATGTTTTCTTTTCAAAACAGTAACAAAAATGTATGTAGAGAAGAAAACAGTCTTCTGAGCAAACGTACAAACAGCAGTCGCCATGAAACTTACAGCAGCTTTTCCCCCATGGAAACATAAACACACTGGCAAAAGGCGTAGGTAGTGGAGAAGCCCGGGACACAGCAGCTGGCCCAGCAGTTGGAGTCACGGCTCACGCAGAGTGACAGTGGGACTCCAAGGACAGAGGAAGACCCTGGGTGACCACACCTCAGCTCTATTCTGTATACACAGGTTGAACATCATTAATAGGGAAATCCAAAATGCTCCAAAGTCATAAGCACTGACATGATGTTATAGGAGGAGAATCCCACACCCTACCTTATGTAACAGGCCACTAATCCAATGTGATTAATGCACACAACCTTTGTTTTATGCAAAATATTATTTAAAATTACCTTCAGGCCATGTGTATAAGGTGCATATGAAACATAAATGAATTTCACCCTTGAACTTGGGTTCCACCCCTGAGATCCCTTAGTATGGATATGCAAAAATTCAAAGTCTATAAAGTCAGAAGTCTGAAATGTTTCTGGTCCTAAGCATTTGGGATTAGGGATACTCAACCTGTAACCACATATTATTTTTTGTATATTGCAAAAATGAGTGTGTATCTCTCTATATAGGCACACATACATACATATATACACATAAGGTTTTAAACATATTTTGAATTGGAGCCAGATGTGGTGGTGCACACCTGTAGTCCCAGCACTTAAGACAAAAGAATAACAGGTTTGAAGCCAGTCCCAGAAACTTAGTGAAGCTCTCAGCAACTTAGTGAGGTCCTGTTTCAAAATTAAAAAATAAAAGGCTGGAGGTATAGCTGAGAGGTAGAATACCCCTGAGTTCAACCCCCAGTATCATACACACACAAACAAAATTTGAATTGGCATATTTTGTGCTTATATATGATTGAATTTACTGATGTAGATGTACAATTATATATATATGTAAATATATAAAATTATATGTAATAAATTAATCTGAAATATAAAATAAGGGATATTTTATTAAATATCTTTTATTTTAAAGTAAATCAACAAGCTTACTTTTTTTCCCCACTGGAATTCAGGGAAAGTTAATAAGATGAGGGAGCATTCCTGAACTGGATAGAAAAATCTTTTCAAAACAATTGTGTGTAATTGTGGGGAGGGGCACCTGCCTCTTTTGAGGTTGTGATAAAAGCTATTGTTCAAATTCAATGAAAATGAGCATATATCCATCTGTGCAGGATTTCTGTCTGGAAGGCAGCCATAGACTCCTGGAGAGCCCAATAACCTCCCAAGCATTTTCCATGTCTGTTTCTCAAACAAGGAAAGAAATCAACAAGCCATCAGGATTCCTTTTTTTTCTTTTTGGACTAGAGATGGAACCCAGGGACATCCTACCTTCAAGCTACACCTCCAGCCCTTTTTATTTTTAATTTTAAGACAGGGTCTTGCTAAGTTGCTGAGGCTTGTCTCCAACCTACAATCCTCCTGTCTCAGTCCCCCAAGTACTGGGATTACAGAAGTGCACCAGCATGCCAGCTTGCCATTAGGATTTCTGAAAAATAGTTTATAAATCCTTTGTCAGAAGAGCTTTGAGTTTTATCTGCTTGCACATATGGGTTAGTTTCTGTGCCTTCCAGTTGCCAGACAATGTTCCAGACACACAGGCCTCAAAATAGCTGAAGTCAGACAGACAAAGAGCAGAGCAGGGAACTCAGCACTTGGAAGCTTTGGAGCATCCCCAAGAGGCCCCCAAACCTTAGGATACTTAGGGTTCAGTCACAGGCTGAGCCAAGTGGAAACAGGAGGATTGTGCATCAGAGCTGAGATCTCAGAAGCAACATGCCAAGCACATGGGCAAATCCTGAGTGACAGAATGGAGTTGTGTCCCAAGCACACCTCACTCCCATTAATTCAACTGCGCTGCCTAGGGAATTAAAAGTAAAAAGCCCAAAGGAGAGCAAGATAAGGAGTGACTGATCCCAATGGTACAGGCCAAAAGGCCATTCTATCCAATGAACAGACACGAAACAGCCCTGGTCTCAAGGTTATTGGAGAGACCTAGGGGAAGAACGAGCACATGGGAAGCACTTTAAGGATTTCTTGGCCACTGATAAGGATGCAAACTCATTACTCAGGTGGAAAAACAAGTGCATGGTTATGGAACACAAAGCAGAATTGAGGACCAAGACCACAAAGAAGCATTAGCCAGTGAAGAACTAGAAAAGTGTAGAAAATCATGCAAAAGATAGATGTGCGACATATTTTCATTGAAATGAGGGAAGAGGTATATGGAATAAATAATCCTTCTCAGAGGCATGGGGCACACAGAATGCATTTTTGGCTGAAAAGCAAAATCTTTTGTTAACAAACTTGAAGAGAGCCTTGGAGAGCCACTGTTCTCTGGGATCAGCAGATCTTGTGACACATACAATTTTGAGCAGAAGTCAAAGAGGTTGGGAGACTGAGACAGGAGGATGGAAGGTTCACAACCATGTGCAACAACTTAGCAATACTCTCAGATACTCTCAGCAACCTAGTGAGACCCTGTTTCAAAACAGAAATTAAAAAAAAAAAAAGAGTGAGGGTATAGCTCAGAAGTAGAGTGTCTCTGGGTTCAATTCCCAGCACCACAAGAAAAGGGGGAAAAAAAAAAACAGAGAGAAATCTATGAGGAAAGGCCCTATTCATATTAAACACCAGCCTGAGCCCCAGAGTGTCTCATTTGTCCTTGACAGGCATGTGGGGGAAGATTTATTTCAGACCATACATTGTCACTGCAGTGGAAGCCTGGGTTATAGTCCACGGGAGAAGACTGTATGTTGGGCTAACACTTCATCTCCCTACACCTTCCAGGAATTACTTATCAAAGAGTCTTCTAGTATTCTCTACTTGTCAACAATAAACATCAAAGGGAGTTAGACCATTCCAAGACAGTTGAGGTATGTGCAAAGGCCATCTCGATTTTAAAAGCAAGCAAAAATTGTATATAATATCAAATGTTAATCACAAAGAGGAGATGAAGAGAGTTAAGAAGAATTGTTTCTTATCCTTGAATCCTAGGTTATGGCAGGCAGAAATGAAGCATGTTTGTGTATGGGTATAAAAACTTGTTATTGTTTCTGCAAAATTGCTAGAAAAACTCTCCCTCTCATTCACATAGCTGTTTCTAGTTTATAAATTGCTGTGACACGTATCACCTTATGCCACAGCAAGAGTGAATTCGGTGGTGCAGAAGATCACAGCAAGAAAGCTGAGGGTCAGGGTGGTAAGTGAACTGTCCAGGTTCAGACCTGGAATGGAGATGGCTCTTTTGTAGAAATGCTGAGGAACTAAAGTTTGCCACTGATACCATCCTACAGAAGAGAGCTACAGAAGAGAAGGAATGACTACTATTTGGTGGTCTGTTTTGAGTGGCTATTTGTTGCAAGGTTCTGAAAGAACAAGTGGCTACCAGGGCACTTGATTCTCAAGTCCATCCCTAATCCAGGATGGATGGATACCAACTTTTGCAGCCTTCTCTAGAAGCAATACTGGCTCTCTGCCATTTCCTACAGCCTCCCAGTTTGAGGCTATTGTTTTGTTGTTTCTGATTTCTTCCTGGCTATTTATTCATTATAAAATCCCTCCAATTCTAATACCCTATATAACTTGTGAATACAAATGCCAGAGGCACTTGTCATGTACAAAACTTGCAGTGTGACTACATCCACCTCTGGGACATACCATAAGTGAGGGTTAGTCTCCAGCATCTTTGTTCCTACAGTTTTCTCATTATAGAAAACAAAAAGATAGCAGAAGATGGTTGATGTTGCCCACAATTTAGGGAACTTTTTATTGGTCCTGGTATAATTATAATAACATCCCTGGAACTCAGTGTTATAGTCAAACCTCCAGCTTCTTCATGCAGTTGGCAGGTTTTGAACATAGAATAGAAGGAACCACTTCAGTTTTAAAGGCAAAAACAAGTACTGAGCTCATATGAGGTAATTATAACTTCATGAAAGTTATAATTCAGATGGGCCTTCCTCTCTCTTTCAAATTGTGCCTAAATCCAGTCTGATCTCCTGCACCCAGACAGAAGACAAACTTCTGCCTTTGAATCATATTATCAGGGTCAAATTAAAAAGGCATTCCTTTTCCACATGATGAAATACTGTATACACATGCAAATGACATTTTAAAATCATATGTAATGTCATGAAAAGCAAATAAACAAGATATTAAACTGTATGTACTCGATGATCTCACTGTTATATAATATAAACATGCAGTTTAAATGGCTGGAAAGAAGTACATAAAATGTTCATGATAATTATCTCTGAATTAGTCAATAGTGACTGACTTTTGTGTCCTTGTTCTTTCTTTTTAAATATCTATCGGGTTTATTTTTCTTATAAATTTACTTTCGTAGGGGGGAGCTGAAATAAAAGTTAAGGGAGGTTTTTTTTCTCTTTATTGCCCCTAAATAGGAAATCATTCAAGTAAAACCAAGTTAACTATAGAAATAAAGCAAAGTTAGAGGAAGTAGCATGTAACAACCCAGAAGGCCAAAGCTAGAGAGAAGAGATCGGGGAGGCCCACAGAAAACACACACACAAGGCCAAATGCTCAGGACCACCTCCTGAGAAGGCAAGCTCAAGGAGCAAGGACTCATTTCAAGAAGATGTGTTTCTCGGGGCACGGTCTCCCACACCTGTAATCCCAGTACTCGGGAGGCTGAGACTTGAAGATCATGGACTGCCTCAGCAAACAGTGAGACTCATCAACCTAGCAAGACCCTGTTTCCAAGTGAGAAATAAAATCAGGTTGGGGGCCTACCTCAAAGGTAAAATGAATGCCTCTGGATTCAATCCCCAGTACCACACACACACACACACACACACACACACACACACACACAAACACAAATGTTTTTCTCCTCAAACATCTAGACCTGTTTTAAAGCTGAAGGTTTTCTTGAAAAGGGAAAATAAAGTTAGCCAAACATACACACACACACTCATACACACACACCACCAGTTATAACAACCTTCTATACTTCTACACATAAATTTCTTTCCACTTTATAAAATATTAATGAAAAATATTTTAAGACAATGATTTTCTCATTAGATATAATAGAGTTCGGAAGTTTCTTAGGAAACAGACCAGACACTGCCCCCCCCCTCCACCAGCTGGCCCCAGGATCAATAGGACTAGAAATTTTGGGAGACTGGAGCTGTCCAGAAGAAATCATAAAATATAGATGGGGCTGGGGTATACAGAGCTCCTCCATGTGAGACCCAAGAGGGGAGACAGGGTGGTCAGAAAGGCTTCAGGCGCTCCCCCACCTACAAAACTGGGTTTTACAAAGATCCATGAAGCTTAGTCCCCAACTGAGGTGAGCACCTCAATGTTTATTCATATGCTTTGTTATTATTTTTATGTTTAAAATTTTTTATTGGTTTATCTCTTTTGCTGAGCTGAGGTCAGAACCTAGGGCCTCTCAAATATGATAGGCAAGTGCTTTACCACTGAGCTACATCCAGCCATGTTTTTCATTTTTTAAGAATCAAAGTTGCTCAAATGAAATCTTTCTGCTCCTGTTACTGCATATACCAAAAACAAAACAAAACAAAAAACAAGTCTTTAAAATCAGCATAGGGAAGGAGAGATTAAGAATCACCAGCAAATTATTCCTCTTAGCTTCAGATTAACAACAAAACTGTTGTTTGGGAAAGGGGAACACACCCAAGGCCAAGCATTGTCTTCCTTCCTCACTCCCTTCCCCACCCTGTACTCCAGCAAGGAAAGAGAAACTCAGCTGAAGTTCAAGGTGTGGAGTTGGGTGGAGAGCTGAGCCTCCCTCAGCCTGCCCAGCCCACTGCCTCTGTCCCATGGGGCACAGCACCTGGAGCATTTTGGGCTGTCCTCGGATTCTTCATGGTTGGTAGAAATTCAAGGTGATATTTTCAGAATCTTCTCTAAGCTCCTTGACTTAGCTCCTCACTAGCCATCTTTCCGGCATCTCTCTCTCATGGGCAAGGGCTCTTGTCAAGACTGGCCCCTGCTCAGCTGTGGCCTATGAATTTATTCTTGTTTCTCTGTCTCACTGTCATCAGCTTCCTCTGCTCTGACCTTATGTGGGGCCATTTAGGGCTGGTGCAAGATTTATGGAGCATGAACCACCCTGACCTGGGGAAGACCCCCAGCCCCAGCCTTGGCCACCCCTCCCCATCCTCACCTTCACAGTCAGCAGGCAAAGATGGTTGGTGTATCTCGTATCCAAAATGCTTGGAGCTGGAAGTGTTTTATATTTCAAATTTTCTTTTTGGATTTTGGAATATTTGCAAATTCATAATGAGATATCTTGGGAAATGGAACCAATTTCTAAATATGAAATACATTTGTGTTTCATATCCAAATTGCACGAAGGTCATTCGCTGCATTATTTTTAATAATTTTGCTCATGAAACAAAGTTCCATGGTGTGGAAGTTTCTGTTTGTGGCATCAGGTCGTTGGAGCATTTCAGATTTTCAAAATGAGGATGCTCAACCTATGATACTTCTTGGTCTTGGGTGTATACCCTTTCTCTGCTGAAAGTAATTTCTGCTGCTATTGTTTCCAAAATCATTGTTGCTGCTGTTGTTAAGAGAGTAGCTGACCATGTCCCAGCTTCTCACCCAGGCTGGACATCAGAATTGTTCTCAGGAGCTCTGCCTTCACCTCTTTGAGTTGGACCACAGAATCTTTGGTCCGGGTTTCAATTTGCCAAGGCTCCCGGCATTCTTCTCCCTCCCCTCCATCTCGCCCGAATTCTCCTGTGTTCAGTCAGGATGAGATGGCTAAGAGAAAGGAGATCTGGGTCAGTTTTGTGTCTCAACTTCTTCTGTTTCTTTGGTCCTCTATGAGTTTTCTGTTTTCTTAGATGATCTTTCCCTTGGGTAGCGTAGGAACCTACTGATTCTCCTGATTTATGCTGTTTAAGATTTTTCTCCTTATGTTTCTTATGATGTTTGATTTTGAAGTGGAGATCAATGAGACCATCTTGATATATTTTCCTCAGCCTTGTAATCAGGTTCCTGGGAACTTTTTATTTCACCACAAGTCAACCATATTTTCTGGATATATTGGGGGAAATGTCTATCCTTTTTCTTTCCTCTGGGCTTCTCATTTTTACCTGCCTCCTGCTCTCTTATCCTGTAGTTATTTAGCAAAGCACCTATGCAAGGTCATTTCTGGGGACCCAAAGTAATGCTCTTTAACCATGATGACACATGATCATTGTAGGCTGGGAAGAAAGTTCTCAGGGGTTATGCTGAGACTGAGTTGACTGTACATGCTAGAAAATGAAACAAAACTCCTGTCTTGTTTGTTTATTTGTTTGTTTGTTGCTATAAATGCAAGTCCAGCAAAGCTTGTGTTCTCAAACCACTAAACCACTGGGTCATGCAAGTTTCTCATCAGGAGTCCATCAGGACGTTGTCCTAAGCCTGTCAAGTAATGGAAAATTCCCCTTTGGTTCTCAAGTGTTCTTTCTTTTCTTTCATTCTCCTAAGTTTCTACAATTGTCATTTGTTTTATTTGTTTAGATAATTTTTTCTTCAAGAACCCCTTCCCATATTATAATGATAATGTGTCTGTTTGTATCTCTACAACTACTTTGGTGTTTAGGTCATGCTGTACTTGGGATTTACTCTAAACATTCTACCCTAGCATTATTCCTCCCTTCCCCACTCTAAGTGCTCTATCTAGTCCAGCTCTTCTATTACCGTTGCTTCAATTACAGCATGTGTAGTAAGAACCCCAAACATCTCCTCTGAACTCTGAACCTGTATATCCACTTGTCCATTTAGCATGCCCAGCACAATCTATCATAGGAAACTCAAACTCGGTATGTTCAAACCAGAATTCAGGAGTCCTGCTCCATACCCAGTTCTCTTCCTGTTACTTTTGTCAGTGAGAAACCCCACCATCTACATCATGACATTAGCCAGGAACCTGGCTGTACACCATCCTATCCAACATACCACCTGTGTCCAATCCTATCGTTTCTTCTTACAAAATGCCTCTCAAATCTGCCTGGCTCCAGATTTAAGGACACTCCACCAGGAAAAAGACTTTGTTTCTCACCTGGATGGCTGCAATAGATCGGATTGGTCTTTCTGCATCCACTCTTCTCTTTCTCTAGTTATCTTCTCTCTCCAGGTAAATTTATCATTTTGAAAGCACTTATTTCCCCAGACTTCACCAAAGCCAATCCTTCAATGGCTTTCCTTTGCTTTTCAGGATAAAAGTAAATAAAATCTTTACCCAAATCTATAAAATCCCCAGCTTTTCCCCCCATCCTCATCTTATTCTACTCTTCTCTTTGATTTCTGTGATATGATGATGTTGTGGGAGAGAAAAAAATTCCCTACAGACAGAATTTGAAAGTAAAGCTTCACCTTTTATAAGAACTACATTTCAGGGAGGAAGAAGGAGACTCATTACCAGCCAAGGGTCAGGGACCACCTCAACCCAATTTCTTAATACATCAAAATTGCAAGTTTTCTTTTAGATCTAGGTATAATAAAGATTCCCTCCAAGCATTGCCCCATGGTGAGTAAAGGGAGAGAGGACCTCCTGACACTCAGGTAGGGAAGAAGAGACACTGCAGCACTCAGCAGGGAAAAAAAGAAGGACCTTGTCAAAAGGCACCAGATTTCAGAAAGGCTATTTATATAGAGGCTCTAAGAACATTTATTTGCAGGAAATATTTGTGCAGTAAAGCATTTAAGATCAATAAAGAATTGCAATATTTTCCAGGAGAGCAAAGCATAGAAACTCTATAAAGGAGTTAGTATTTGCCCAAGGCAGTAGAATATTAAGGGTCTCTTGACTGAGATTTTAAAATAATGATCCAAGAATATCTGTATATCAAAGAGGAGCTGATTTCCCCTTGCCCACCATAGTAACTTGCTTTAAATACCTCAAGGAAGACAGTGTCTTTCTGGTTAGGTCCATTTCAAGCACTGTGGGTTCTCTCTGGAATACTGTTCCTCTTCTCCCCTCTCCTACCACAATCCCACTAAGTTCTATCCTTCCTGGAGAAGCTACTCAGTTCAACAGGACTTCTTCTGGAATAGCTTCCTTGATTAATTGATCATCAGCTATTAATGGATTAACCGCTTGCCTGATTAACTGAATTAGAACTCTTCATCTTTGAGCAACTTATCAACAATGTGACTAAGTAATTAAATGATCCGCAAATGGGAATGTACCTGTCAGATATGTCACTGTAGCACAGGATCTTGCACATTGACTGAAATATCTATCAATTCCTTTGTATTACTTAAATCTATCATGCTAAATGGTAATTTCCTTAATGACAAGAACTTTGTTGTATTCCTCTTTGTATCTCCTCTTACGCTATTTGATATAGTGCTATGCCAACATTCAGTCAATGTTTTTATACATACCAAAAAAATAAGAAAGCAATATAGTACTTTCTTTACTGATGTCTCTCTATGATACAGCAGCAATCTTACATTTTCAATCTCAGAAAACTTTACATTATTAAAATATATTTCAAACCCCAAAGAGCTGTTGCTTACATAGATGATATCCATCAGTATTTATCATTCAAGAGTTAAAATTGAAAAACTAAAAAACTTCTACCTACTAATTTATTTTATTTTTTTATTGGTGTATTGTAATCACACATCTTGATGAAATTCAGGATGGCAGAGGCATACATGCACATGATACTTTTTGAGCCCTCCCTCAGTTCCTACCCCACTCCTTCTCCCTCCCCACCTTCCCATTCTCCACACAGTGATTGGCTTTAATAAGTTTGTGAATGTTCATCATGTCTATTGAGGTATAATTTATTAAAACAGTAGCAAATTGTTGACAAAAATACTATACATTTTTCTGAAAAATTATTCAATTTCCAAAATTAAAAAAAAACAAATATTCAGTTAGAAGAATGCCATTGCTTTATATTCCTTAAAATTTTTCTTTAATCTCTAATTTAAGGAAGACATCTGGATTCCTATACTTACTTCTGCTTTCAATGCACAACATGTTTGTTTGAAGTGTATAAAGACGATGTGGTATCACACAGTTATATAGTTGAAAACTGGAAGAGATTTTAAAAACCGTTTTCAATATTATGGGTATCTTTTACTACTACACCAAAACTTAACAAGTGATAAGTTCTTAAAGATTAGTTGAAATATAGAATTTTAAACATTATTATTAATTAACTTTCTTGTCATGCATAGTTACATTAAAATTCATTGGTTCATTTTGTACTTTGAATACATACTTAAACATCATGATTGATCATTTGGGAAATATTAATTCATTTAATTATGCAGAATTCTAAGTGTCATACTTTGTTATATGATATTGAGAAATTATATTTATTAGTAACACCAAAAATCTTACTGAAAAACATTTAATTATTGGGCAGCTTCCAAGCTCACAGTGTCCAATACAGATTTCCCCAAAGTTTAATTATTACTTAAATTCTTAAATTTTATCATTGGCAACAAAAATTGTCAATTTTTAAATTTAAAGTGATAATCTCACTGTGTGTGTGTGTTTGTGTGTTATTGAGCCCAGGGATGTTCTACTTCTGAGCTACAATCTCCAGTCCTCTTTATTTATTTTTTTATTTTTGTTTTGAAACAGGATCTTGTTAGGTTACTGAGGCTATTCTCAAACCAGAGATCCTGCTGTCTCAGCCTTCTAAGTACTGGGATCACAGGCATGTGCCACCACACCCAGCTCATTTAATATTTTCTTAGGAAAATATCTCACAAATACCTGAAGTGCAGACACTTCAGCTTGCAGATCACATGGTTACACAAGTGTGTCTTCTCTAGGAAACCAATGTGCTTCAGTTTGCAGCAGCAGGTTTTCTGTCCTTGCTCTTGAGTGCTCAGGTGGCACTCAAGGTCTGTATTAGATAGCCAGAACTTAAGGGGCATCTATTGGCAAACAATATTCCACCCCGGAGTCAATCCTCAGCCACTTTCATCTCAGAGGGAAAAGCCATAGTTTCCAGGCCTCTGTCTGTCAAACAATGCCATCCTATTTTACACCCCAAACTGGATCTCTAAGCCTGGCCAGTTGCATTGTCAACACTCGTATCAGTATCACCATAAGCAAGTCCTGCTGTCCACAAAGACTCTAGGCAAGAGAATACAGGTGCTAGTTAGGGAAAAGCAAAACAAATTCTAATTCCAGGTCCTCCCTCTGGTGGATGAGTTAATTGCTTCCTTATTCATCAAAAGCACATAGAACAGGAGAAAGGGAGTTGAAGACCCCCTCTAGGTAGCATCTGGGGACAGGGGAGAAGGATACCGCTAAAGTAGAGGGAGCCATCATCAGAGAGCAAGAGCCCAGAAAGGAGACTGTAAGGTGACATTGCTACCAAGGATCATGTTCCTCCTCTTAAACAATTAGACGGTTTTCCTTCCTTCAACCTCACTGATGCAGTGATTTATCCCAGGAGGGCAAAACCCTGTTGTTAGAGCACCAATAAATCATTCAGTCAGTTCATAACAGAGCGACCCAAAGAGGCACAAAGCTCTCCTCTCCAGAAGAGCAGAGTAGTTCCTGCTCCCTCCCAGCACTGGTTGCTCTCTCCAGTAGCAACAAAAAGCTTCAAAATATTCCTGCACATTTTGAGATGTGGTTTGGAGAGATTTCTATCCTCTGTTTTTAGTCTGTTTACTATGTGTTTTATTGCTTAAAACTCCTTAAGAATATCTTTAAATTAGTATAACCACTTTGGAGATCAGTATGGAGGTTCCTCAGAAGACTAGAAATGGAATCACCATATGACCCGGCCATACCACTCCTGGGTGCCTTTCCAAAAGAATTGAAGTTAGACTACCATAAAGATACATGCATATTCATGTTTATAGCAGCACAATTCACAGTAGCCAAATTATGGAATCAACCTAGATGTCCATCAATAGACAAATGGATAATGAAAATGTGCTATATACACACAATGAGAGTTTACTCAGCCATAAAGAACAAAGTTATGTGATTTGCAGCAAAATGAATGGAGCTAGAGAATGTTATGCTAAGATATGCCAGTCTCAGAAGGTCAGGGGTCATATGTTTTCTCTCATATATGAAATCCAGAACAAAAATAGGAAATAAAAGGGACTTCTGTCAAATGAGGAGAGGGACTAGTGAAATAGTGGAAAGCAATTGGAGGAGGGAGGTGGGTAGGGAAAAAACAAGAATCAAGGAAAGGAACCATTCAAATAAGGTTACATCCATACCAGAAGGTTTCACTAACCTGTATCAATCTTACTAACCTGTACGGGGAGGAAGTAAGGAGGGAGGGGTATATACAGAGGAAAATGCAACAAGTATTGTATTCATAGGTTTGTATCACTTAGATTCTCATAATGATGTAAAATTACATTGCACCAATAAAAGTATAGAAAAGGAGTATCTTTGACGTGATGCACCGGGAGAAGGAGGAATATCTGTCATGATGGCTGGCCGCACTGTGTAAAACTATTAAAGGCAGAGTGAATATTTCAGGGGAGAACAACCCTGTCTGGCTTGGTCATCTGGTAGAAGAGGACTTTTCAGAAGCATTCATGAGAAGAGTTGAAAATCACCTCTTCATATAGGACCTTAGCAGCTTGTTATCTCTGCATCTTACATTTTATGTCCTCAGCTCAGGACACCTCCTTAGGTGTAGAAAGTAGAGAAAACAAAACTAAAATAGTCGATGGAAAAAACCCTGTGTATTGAACGAGCTTAACTTGATAGAGGGTTAAAAGAATCCATTTAATTTTTGTCCCTTTTTTTCTTCCAACCTAACCCCCCCCCCCATTCTGGGATGAAATCTCAGACAAGGACCATCTGCTTTTTAATGTTTTTTGGTAATAAGCACATAATCCTTTTCTTGAAGCATCAAAATGGCAATTCCAATCTAAAATAATTATCTCATTCCAGTGGAGTGGAGTATAAAATAATCAAAGCACTGTGAATTCCACACTGAACTCAATCTTGCTTTAGGCTGTATGCCCAGTCTTTGCTATCCCTGGGATGTTATTTCTGAATCTTATAGGGAGGACCAAGGCGGGGAACTGGGGTAAAGTCTTCCCTATGGATACTGTGTCATCCAGCATTGGTCCCTCCAGAGGGGAAGGGGAAGGGGAAAAGGCACACCTTTGCTGGATTTGTCTCTCATTTTTGAAAGGTTATGGCTGCCTTGGCCTCTTCCTTTCCCCTCAAACTCTTGCATACACACACACACACACACACACACACACACACACACACACACACCTCTGACAGTAGCTTTGTGGCACCTGCAAGACGTCTCTCTTCAGGCTCTGGAGTCCTGATGCCCACCCCTTCTTGCGATCACATTTTCCTTTCTTCTTTGATCTCTTTCGCTGCACTTACATCTGGCCCGTGGACAATGCACCTCTATTTTTTATACCCAGACAGGGCAGTACTGGCCAGAACTGCTCCATTGAATTGTCTTGGCAATGCTAAAACCTACTGGGTGTCCCAAATGTCAGTGTGCACCTGCTGGAATCTCTGAGTGGTTCCCTCAAAGTCCTCTCACTTGACTTAGAGTGAGATGGAAACCTTCTCCATCCACCCAGGGAAAAGAGTGTGGAGCACAGCCTCCTCTACCAGCTCCACTTCCTTCCTCAAGCCCAGAAGCAAGTAAAGGGCTAATGCTTGCAGAATTTGTTTTTCAATCACTCAACAAGTCATGCTAAGGATGTGCAAGTACTTGGCACCGATTGTCCTATTCTAATGTTCTGAGGCCCTGCTGAAAACCTTAGACAGGGCAAGTGACATTTTAGCATCCTTTAACAATAGGGTGAAAGTGCTGGCAAATAAGATAAGAACAAAAAAATGAATATACTTGGTCTAGGAAAACAAACACAAAGAGAAGACTGTAATAATGAGAAAATTGTCTGCATGTGTTCAGCAAAGCTTTTACAAGTAGTGTTATGTAATTTTCAAGGGCTAGGAAATGGATATCAGGATCAAAGTAATAACCTAACATTTAGATAATGTGGCAGAGTTTGCAAAGAGCTTTCTCGCATATCGTCTCTTTTGATTCTCATAAGAAGTCTGCAGGACTGGGGATGTTTGTTTCATTTTGCAAAGGCAGAACCAGGTCAGAAGAGGCAAAGGGGGTTAATCTCACAAGCCGACCCATATCAATTGAAACCTGCTGTCTAGCACAGTGCTATGCAATATGTAGCCCAGGAGAAGCTGAAAAAATAAGCACTTAGAAACTCTGAAAGCAATTTAACATTGCCACCATATCCAAGCATGGGATCAGTAGACTCGTTTCACTGAGCATGGTACAGGCCAGTTCAGGTGATGTTAAACTCACATGAGTCTCATGGAGCATCAGCTGTGTGCTAATCATGTAAAGTAGGACCACATTCCTGTCTGTCAGGAAGTTTGTTGTTTTGTTTTTTTTTTTCGGTACTGGGGATGGAACCTGGGGGCATTCTACCTCTGAGCTACACCCCCAGCCCTATTCTTTATTCTTTATTTTGAAGGAGGGTCTCACTAAGTTGCAGAGGGCCTCACTAAGCAGCTGAGGCTGGCCGCGAACCCGGATCATCCGGTCTCAGCCTCCCAAATGCTGGGATTACAAACGTGTGCCACCATGCCCAACTCAGGAAGTTTTAAAGGAGGCAAAAATTGGCCTTTCATGGCAGATAATTTGAAAAACATTGGTCTAGACTGGGCATTGCATTTAGAGGATGAGAAAACCAGGAAATGGCACCGTGGTTGGTCAGTGATATCTGCCATGAGGCTAGAGTGGGAGGCAGTGACATGTGTACCATTCCGTGTCATCCTGCCAGGTCACAGTGTCCTGTTAAAGTAGAGCATCCTCAGATTTTGAAAAGAGGCATATATTGGGGAAGCGCTAATAAAACCTGATTACAGAAACACTATTTTTAAGATTTTTTACACATCGCAAATACATTTAGCAAGGATAATCTCATTTGAAACTGGGGACAATCCTGTAAAGAATGGGTTTTTAGTTCCTTGTTATAGAGAGGAAGACTGGGGATAAGCACAGAAAAGTTCCTGCCAATAACCACAGCCAGACAGTGGCAACTAAAGGACTGGGACCCAGGAGTCTAGCCTTTCCATCCAACTATCACCACTTCTAATTGTCTTCCTGCTGAAGGGGCTATAAAGTGATATATATGAAAGCTTCAAGCAAAATAAAAATGCCACATATCAGTTTTATTATAGAAAAGTTTAGATGATTTCATGGCTGACCTCCCTAGATGGTTTTTACATTGACATTCCCAAGAACAAGAACAATCTAGCCTCCCAGATAGTAAAGTGCAATTGCCCCATTCACATAAATCTCTGGGCTACAGAGGAATGTGAGTCCAACTTAGGGTGACATTTTTTTTTTCTTTTCATTGATATCCTAGTTTCAGAGGTGATCACTGTTGTTGTAAATAGATCAGTAAGAATGTTCTATTGTGCAGTAAGTACCAATTAGGTACTTGCTGTATGCCTGAGACTGCATTACAAATGAAGGGCAGATATGAGTGGGACCAACAGACTCATAAGTAAATATTTGCAATTAAATGTTTTCTTTGTAATAATACAAATATGCAAGAGATCCAGAATTGCTTCTGAGGCATGATGATTAACTCTCTAGGTGGAGAGGGAAAGGAAAGCATGGAGGAAAAGGGATTTGCAAGAGAGCTGTGAAATGTTCCTTGTGTTTTCAAGGTATCATGGTTGGATATAGAAGGCCCCTGAAGAGTTCATGGATTAATGCTCAGGGTTGATAGAGCTAAGTCATAAGTGTTGTAATCTCATAAGTAGATAGATCCATTTTAATAGACTTACCTGGGTGGTAACCTAGGCAGGTAGGTGGAGAAGGTGGGTCCCCTGGGGTGTGGCCTTGGGGATTGTGCTGTCTTTGATTTTCCTTGGTGACTTCTCTCTCTCTCTCTCTCTCTCTCTCTCTCTCTCTCTCTCTCTCTCTCTCTCTCTCTGTCTCTCTCTCTCTCTCTTGCTTCCAGCCTCCATGATGATGATGTGAGGAACAAATTTTGTGCTCTCTCCCTTTCTCCAAGCCCCTTCACCATGCCCTGAGATCCAGATGCCAGCCTCACATGGACTGAACCCAGAATTTCCAAGGAAATCGTGAGCAAATAAGTTTTCCTTCCTCTAAGTTGTGTGGTCATGTTTACTGAAATATAGCAGCGAGGATACTGACTAAGACACAAGGGTGAAAAAGTAGGTGGTTGTAAGAAGAGATATTCAGACAAAAGGAACAGCATATGCAAAGCCCAGAGCCTTCAAACCAGGAGAAGGGTTTGGGAAGAGCATTCTACATATCTTACTTCTACATGTTACAGCTTTTTGGTGGCAAGCAACAGGCACAAATTCTGGCCAGTTTGAGCCAAGAATTTTGGGAAAGGATATTTGAAAGCACTAAGAATCTTCATTACACATTTTTTTTTTTTATAAAAGAAACCCATCTATTGTTTTTTTTTTTTTTTTTTTTGCTTTTTTAATCTTTTTTTTAATTGGTGCATTGTAGTCATACATCTTTGTTAGGTACAAGCTGATAAAGACATACATGCACACATTTCTCTTTTAACCCTTCCCCAATCCCCCCCCCTCCTCTGCCCTCCCTCCTTCTCAGGTTCAGATTAGTGATTGACTTTGATATGAAACCCATCTATTGTTTACATAGTATACAAACACTTCCCTTATTGAAACTGGCCAAACTCTTAATTTCTCTGTCTTAATTTCTTCTTTGAAAATATGAAGATACTAATAGAACCTACCTCCCTAGGCTGCTATGAGGATTGACCATTAGAGTACTTTGAGCAGTGTCAGCACATAGCAAGTGCTGAGTAAGTTTTATTGTTATTGATGATGATGATGATGATGATTGTGATAGTGATAATAATGATGACCATGATGACGGTATTGATGATGATAATGATGGTGATGGTGGTGATGGTGGTGATGATGGTACCTGCAATCCTCCTGTTTGAGCTTCCCAAGTACTGGGATTATAGGCATGCACAACCACGCCTAACACCCCTTCACTTGCTTTCATATGAAATGTTCAATGGAGCTCAGTCATATCCATTCATGTGCAATTGTCTTTGGTTGCTTTTGTGCTACAATGGCAGAGTTGAGTAGTTGTGATAAAGATGGGATGGCTAACAAAGTCTATAATATTAACTATCTGGACCTTTCTGGAAAATTTGCAACTTGCTGCCTTTGATGATGTCCTGATCCCACTACCCACTGACAACTGCATCATGAATTCCAAAGTTGGTCAACAGTAGGATTTGATGAACTGCTGCTCAAAGCTCATTGGCTTATTGATCTAACACTTCCCCTAGAAACCTCACAGTTCTGCCAATTGCTTTCTACAAGAACAGTTGATTCTCTTTATTCATTGGTTCTGTATTTACGAATTCACCCACTCCCTAAAATTCATGTGCAATTCCCAAATCAATAGTCATGGTACTGTCTTGGTTATTCATGGACATGCTCAATGCAGTGAAAAAGAAGTTGAAATGTGCAATACTGGAACATTCTCCAGCTGAAGTTGAACAGAGATGTTCTACCTTGTTTTAGCTCTCATTGTGTAAACAAGTGTCATTTTGAAGTTTCTTCAGAGCCATGTTTTTCTCATATGTAGTCTTTTCACTGTCAGTTTTGCTGTTTAAAATGGCCCTAAGTACAGTGTTGTAGTGGTATCTACTGTTCCCAAGCATGAGACAGCTGTGATCTTATGGAGAAAATACAAAAGCTAGATTACCTTCTTTCAGGCATGAGCTACAGTACAATTGGTTATGAGTTCAATGTTAATGAATCAATAACATCTATTATTAGCCAGGCATGGTGGCACACGCTTGTAATCCCAGCATTTGGGAGGCTGAGACTGGAGGATCCAGATTCCCGGCCAACCTCAGTTACCTAGTGAGGCACTCCACAACTTAGTGAGACCCTGTTTCAAAATAAAGAATAAAAAATAGGGCTGAGGGTATAGCTTAGAGGTAATGCCCCTGAGTTCAATCCCCAGTACCTCAAAAAAAAAAAAGGAAAAAAACCCATATATTAAATAAGGTGCCCTTAAACACATGTAGAACATGACTCTGAGCCACACATGGTGGCACACACCTGCAATCCTAGTACTTGGGAAGCTGAGACAGGAGGATTACAAGTTTAAGAACAGCCTCAAAAACTTAGCAAGACTCTCAGCACCCTAGCAAGACCCTATTTCAAAGTGAAGAAATTTAAAATATAGGCTGGTGGAGGCAGTAGCTCAAAGATAAAATGCCTCTGGGTTCAATCTTCAGTACCACCAAAAAAGGGGGGTGTGTGTGTCTTGATTCATGATG
Organism: Graphiurus murinus; assembly: GCA_004027655.1. NCBI lineage: Eukaryota > Metazoa > Chordata > Mammalia > Rodentia > Gliridae > Graphiurus > Graphiurus murinus. Next base: position 30,211 of record PVLC010003478.1, read on the forward strand.
AATGAGTATGACCAGAGGTCAGGAGCTTGACCCCGTATTTCCCCAATGGGCAAAGACTCAGTGTTCATGAACTCAGTGCTTGTGGAAATATCCCACAGCAGCATGAGCACACGAAGTCTCTATAACTAGTAAAATAAGAGGTTTCTGGGAACTGGAGTTTGGGGTTATTGTGCATGAAATAGCCTTTCCAGAAAGCTGCCTATGTAAAACTTCAAATGTCTTAAATTCCAACTTCCTCCCCTTTACCCCTATTTTTTTGAAATTCTTGAACTCTGGTATAGCTTCTGAGAAGCAAGTCAGTCTCTTCCCTGGCCAGACCGCCTCATGTCTTTTTGTTTGTTTGTTTGTTCTTCTAAGTACACAGAGGTATTAAAATATTCCTGAAGATCACTGCTTTGTATCCATCCTGACCAAAGAAGACACCCATCTCTGAGGCCAGTTCTGAGCCCACAAAGCTAGGAATATGATCCTGGGTCTGCACAGTTAGAAAACCATGTTGCCCCTATTGTTCCTGTGGGCTCACATCTTGAGGTGATCAGAAGTGGCATTCCAAAGGTGTTACCATGAGCTGACATGTCTGGTGGGGTAGCACCTACATCCACAAGAAAGCTTGAGGCAGACACCTGGTTACTACCACCTAATGCAGGGTTTTAGCCCCTGCAAGCTTGCAGTGGGGATCATAATACCCACTTCATGCATCAGGGGAGAGCATATGTAGGTTTTTCTCCTTTGCATGACCTCCTTAATGCTCACTTGCTTTTCTTCTTCTTCTTCTTCTTCTTCTTCTTCTTCTTCTTCTTCTTCCTCTCTCTCTCTCTCTCTCTCTCTCTCTCTCTCTCTCTCTCTCTCTCTCTCTCTCTCTCTCTCTTCTCTTGATTAGCTCAAACTCTACTCAGTGGTAATCAGTACTATACCTTTGCCAGCTATCAAATGGAATTTAGAGACAGGAATCTAAGGTTTGCTTCCTTCTTTGTCACTCATTAATTGTTTAAGCTTTACCAGCTCATTCATCAAATTTGGACTGGCATTTCCTACATGCCAAGTTCTGGCCTGTGGGCACTTGGGCTGGATTGAGCAACAAAAATAATAGTTGGCTGCCCTCGTGATGCTTAAATTCCACCTAGCATAGACACAGACAATAAACAGTAAGCATGATAATCATAGAAGGTAGAAAATGATAAGTACTATGGAGGAAATAAAGCATAGAACAAGACCAAAGATGAGCAGAATGATCTGGAAAAGATGGAGACTGGCTCTACCTCTCCTAGACTCCACATGCTCATATTTAAAATGTGGGCATGTGCCAGGTGTGGTGGCTCATGCCTGCTGTACTCTCAGTACTTGGGAGGCTGAGACAAGAGGATCACAGGTTCGAGTACAGCCTCAACAACTTAGCCAGACTCTTGGCAATCTAGTGAGACCCTGTTTCAAAACACAAAAACCAAAAGGCCTGGAGCTGTAGCTTGGAGGTAGAATGCCCCTAGTTTTAGTCCACAGTATGAATGAATGAATGAATGAATGAGGGCATGTGCATCAGCTTTCCTTGCAAAGATGTGATGAGACAATGCATGAAAAAGAGGCTGTTGGATGAATGTTTTCTGTTGGAGGAAGAATTTTCTAATTCTTATGACCTAATGGTTAAAGATAGCATAAATTCATTTGGGAAGGAAAATGGCAAGAGATGGAAATCCACATTTGTTGAGTACCCACTGCATGCCACTTACAGCATTAACACCTCATCTCAGGGATGCCCTCTCATTTCTAAGATGGGCATCGTTATTTCGGTTTTGTGCACGAGGCAAGCAAGGTTCCAAAGAAAATTCACTGCCTGAAGTCAGGTCACAGAGCTGGTGGGAAGTCAGAACTGAGCCGAGAACCCATCTCCATCTTCTTGGGGCTTTTTTCTCTGGGGATCCCAAGTATAAACCTGGCTGGGTAACCTCTAAAGTTCCTCTAATACCAAGAGTATGCAACTTCTCAGCAATTATTCTTGTGGGAGAGGATAATTGGGTGACCCAGAGAAGAGCATATCTCGGAGGGAAAGAGGAGAGTCATTTCTCAGCCCTCCTAGCTTCCCGGGTCTCAGGGGGTAAACAGACACCAGCAGGCTAGGGGTGTGGATGAATGAAAGAGGGGGGAAAGCATGGATCCCAGGGGCTTCTTCCACCTTGGGGAGTCCCCAGAACCCAAGAAGAAAAAGCATGAGGGATTTTGCTGCCACTTCCAAGCCTCCTAATAGCAAAATAAGAAGGATGGGCCACAGCTGAAGGAGCAGCTTCTGACAGCAAGGTAATTATCAGAAGGGAGCACTATATGCTCAACTGAAAGCACAAAGTGGCTTAGGAAAGGAAAAACTATATATATATCATCTTAGGTTCCAAGCCTGTGCACAGAAAAAAATTGACAAGAGTGTTAAATATTGCTCACCAAGAGTTTGACCAAGAAATAAATGGTGGGGTTTGTGTGTAGGTGTATGTGTGCAATTTTCCCAGTGTTTGAGCTTTTGAGATGTGAAATCACTTACTATTACAGATAACATCGTGGTTTGGGGGCTGTTATCTCATGTCTGATCCCTGCCAGGTTATGAATAAAGATAGTGTGATTTACATATTTATTAGCTACATTTTACAAGAAAATAGCAGCCCCACTTCTCCCGTGACCCACGCTCTGCGCTGACTGACAAGGACATTTAAAATAAGCCCCTGTCACAAGTTCTCAGTTTATACTGGTCACAGTGATAGCTGGGCATGAAATTATAATAGGGAGACGCCCCCAAGTTCTGTGCTGAATATCAAGTTTAAGTGTGACAAGGTCACCTGTGAGTCTGTGACCCCTAAGTTCCCATCTCAGGAACACGGTGACCTAGATTGGCTCACAAAACAACAAAGGTTCTCATTATAACTGCTCTGTCTGAAGGCTGTGGTGTCACTGGCCTTGAAGGAAGCCCTGTCATCTGGAGGGAACGTTTTGCTGAGCACCCTGTGCTGTGGCCCTAACACCGACATTGGTCTCTTTAGAACTAACAGCTCTGAAGAATTCCAACCCTTCTCCCAGAAACATGGGTTCCTCCAACTGGAAAGCCCTGAACAGTCTCTGGGTTCAGTTACCTTTATCTTGTAGAAAAATACACACATATAGAATTTCAGCAAGGACTTCGCTTCACAGACGTGGGAGGGCTGGCCAAGAGGAAATTATTTGGTAAAGAAGTGCAGGTATCATAGCTTGAGAAGGGCCCCCGAGGGCAGAGCTGGTCCCTGGGGAGACTCTGGGTGTCTTTTCACCTCTTAGAGCAGTGACAGTCTTCTGCATGGGGAAGGGGCTGGGCAGAGGGACACCTGTAGGTAGGTCTGGAAGCAGAAGATTCTAAATCCAAATTTTCCTTTTCTAAGTACATATTTGAATTTATATAAGATTTCTAACAGCCGGCGTCACTGAGCAATGATTCAAGCATATGTGAATGGTGTCACCTCCTGGGGACCCACTTCATATGAAAAAGGAAATCTCTTTAACACTTTACCGCTTAACTGTTGATCCAACAACACAGCAGCCTCTTGCCTATTTCTCAGGGCCTGGGAAGGACTGTAAAATGATATGGGTATTGGGGACAAAGCATCTTCAGAAGAGGTATTTACCTTCTCTTTCCTCCAGAGCCTGAAAGCAACTTTACAGGCATTCCAAAAGGAGGCATCTTCTGAGAAGTCTCACTAAAATCTAATTTGCATCTTTGTCTAGAGAGAGCATCCCAGGGCTACCCCCGAGATTTGCTGGGGACTTGGAGATCCTGTTTCTAGGCCATTGGTCCTTCCAAGCTGTTCCAGTCACGATTCCCTCATTTACTCAGAGATGCCTTCATTTATGCAGATTTATTCCCACAGACGCAGAGGAAAGGATGAGGTACATGACATAAATCTACGGATTGCAGGGTAATGCTCCAGAGGGGAAAACACTGAGAGGCATCGAGGTGCCTTGCTACCAACAAGTATTTGGTTTCTCTTGACTCTACCTGTTTCAAAACTGGAATCTTCCAACCTGATCTTGATCATCCAAGGTCAGGAAAGTCCCACAGCCACGTGGCTCTGAAGGGAGATGAGATCCACCATTGCATCATCATCTCTGAGCCTCTGGGAGCTGGCGCCCTATTTTTTTTTTTTTTTTTTACCACCTGACCTTCTCTTGAGTCATTCAATGAGCAGATCAACAACTCTTCCTGGTCAAAAGGAAGTTTCCCTTCAACACTTGACCACCTCCCAACCAGAACTCAGATGCTGCAGGAGGGACCTCATACCTCACTTGGTCCATCAAGGGTTTCTGGGAGACATTCAGTTATAGCCTTAAGGGCGTGAGGGAAGGAGACTCTGGCTAAACTCCAGGAGCTCAGGTGAAAAATAGGGGTGGTGCAGATAAAGGTAAAGTTGTGTTTCGATGGAGGTAAGAAGGGAGTATCTGCTTGCTTCATCTTCCCAAGGCTAGAAAAGGATTCATTCTGTTCTTCAACTAGAAAGGGATGCTCTCTGTGTCTGTCCTCACTGTAACCCCCTCAATGTTGCCATTAAATAGAAAATTCAGAAACTCTGTGTATATTTGCATGCACAAGGGGGGTATAAAGTGAAAGAGAAAATAAAAGAAGAAATAAAGGCAACAGAAATTATCAGGTACTTGCAAAACTCTTCACAAGTCTCCCTTGAACCTGAGCCGTCCCTCTTTGGGGATTGGATGGTGGACCCCCCTGCGGGGGCCAGAGCCTACTTCTAGTTAATGAAGCCTGGTTCTTCGGTAACAAGGACATTCTAGAACTACTGCCAACAGATTCCTAGAGACTTGTCCGTGAAGAAACTTGCTAGACTGACAGCTCTATAGATCACCAGCTGGAAAAGAAGAGTGATTTATATAAGAATAAGGAAGTCGCTTCCATTTCCCACACATTCGTTTCCTCAGCTTATGCAACCTAATCCTTAAGTGTTGCCATAAAGATTGAACTCATTAATGTGTATAAAGTGTGTAGAACATAAATGCTTAATAAATGCTAGCATTCATGTTATAGCAGTGTAGTGTGGAAAAGACAGAAATAAAATACCTTCTCCAGAAGCTTGCTGTCCAAAGATAAGGCAGGGTCAAATTAAAAGATGGAAGAATAGGGTAATTCTTATAGTGGAGATGAGCGCATTTGGGAACTTGGCAGGATTTTCCTCGAGTTTTCTAGGGAAAGACTTCCTAGAGAAGGTGACATTTGAGCTTGCTTATCAAGGATGAATACTTGAAGCACTTTCCAGATAGACTGATGTTGTAGAATCTATTTTTAAAAATGGTACTTAGCCGGGCTTGGTGGTGCACGCTTGTAATCCCAGCATTCGGGAGGCTGAGACCAGAGGATCCGGGTTCACGGCCAGCCTCAGCTACCTAGTAAGGAACTCTGCAACTTAGTGAGACTCGGTTTCAAAAATAAAGAATAAAAAATAGGGCTGGGGGTATAGCTCGGAGGTAGAATGCCCCTGAGTTCAATCCCCAGTACCGAAAAAAAAAATGGTACTAGAGATTGGACCCAGGGACATTTCTACTTCTGAACCATATCCCCAGCCCTGTTTTATTTTGAAATAGTGTCTCACTAAGTTACCATACACTGATCTTGAACCTGCAATCCTCCTGACTCTCCTGACTCATCCTCCCAAGTTATGGGATTATAGGTGTGTTTCTACCATGCCTGAAAAAATCTTTTTTTTTTTTTTATTTGTTTCAGGCTGAAGAAATAGAATGTGCAAAGGCATATAAGTTAAAGATAAAAATGAATTTGGGAGAAGTCCAAAGACTACAGATCCTATACTTCAAGGTCACTCATTATAAGTCAAACATAAAATAAATCAATGGCATTTTTTTTTATTATCACTCAGGCAAGCAAAAACCAATTCACAGCCAGATGTGGTGATGCATGCCTGTAATCTCAGTACTTGGGAAGCTGAGACAGGAGGATCACAGATTCCTGGTCAGTCTCAGCAATTTAGGCTCTCAGCAACCTAGCAACCTATTGAGACTCAAGGGTAAAATGCCACTGGGTTCAATCCCCAGTACCACAAAACACACACACACACACACACACACACAAAAAAAAAAATCATACTTCTTAACTACAGGCTTGCTGGTTAAAGGAAAGCATTAGGTGTTTATGCTTGTTGGCTATTATTTAGTTCTGGAGCAATTGATTAACATTGAATGCATTTTCTGGGAGTTGTCAGAAGTAAGTAAAGAATACACAAAATATGCAACAAATCCCCAGGCAGTCACTTTCAGGGTGACCAATGTTCTATGTGAAGTCCAAAGTTCAAGAAGGATTTTTTTTATTTTAAATGTCCTGTTTGCCAGCTACTGAAGACCACTATGACCCTCCATGGGATGTAAAATCATTCCCTATGTTGTTTTTCAGGTTCTCCACAAAAGAAATTGTATATAGAGGAAGAAAGGCATTTGCTTTGAGGAATTGGCTCATAGGATTAAGGAGGTGAGGAAGTCCCAAGCTCAGTGATCAGAAAGTTGGAGACCCAGGGGAGCCAATGGTACAAGCTGTGATCTGAATCCTGGTGGGCTGAGACTCAGGAAGAGATGTTTCAGTTCAAGTTCAAAAGGCAGGAAAGGCCGACACTCTGCCTGAAGGTAGCCAGGAAAGAGGAGAACTCCTTAGTCCTCAAAGGACAGTCAGCAGTTTTGTTCTAGTGAGGCTTTCAATGATTGGACAAGCCCTGTCCACACTTGGGTGGGCCATTCTACCTACTCAAATGTTTACTCATTCTACTACTTCAAAGGTTCATCCAGAAACACTCTCACAGACACACCCAGAACAATGTGTGAGCAAATCCTGGGCACTTCGTGGCCCAATCAGGTTGACACATAAAACTCACCATTGCACTTATTTAACTGGTCCAGTGGATTGAGGAACAACTGCATTCCATTTACTGGATTTGCTTTCAGAATTTGGTTAACTGCAATGCCAATGATAATTACTATATCCTAAGCAGAATACATGAAATTTTAAATCAAGAAAGACATCTTTGGCATTCAGAAGACCTGATTTGCATTTCCTTAACCTCCTAAAATTCCTATGCTTCTGCAACAAAGTTTAATGTAATAAGGGATTATAAGAAGAGATTCAAATATGTGTGATTTATAATAAGAAGCTCTGCATATTCCAATAACAAAGATAGAGAACCTGGCATCAGAGGATCTGAGTTTGCTGTTTCCCAGGCAGCATGTAGCTGTTCTTTATAAAATCTGTATCATTAAAACCCCTCTCCTGGATAGAGCAGACCTGTACATCTGCCCACACAGCACAAACTAAAGCAAAGTTTTGGCATTTGCCTCTCTAACTTGATTGATATAAACACTCAGATGTGTTAATTCAGGAATATGGTGATTTTTCTCTTGGCCCATTTTACTGGTTTTTGCTTTGCACTCAATCATATTAATTGGTTAATTGTGAGCTTTCCACTGAACTTCCTGCTATTTTAAATCCCCAAGGAGTTTCACTTAAGGAAAAAAAAAACAACAACCAAAAAAACCCTGAAACTTCTGCAAATATTCCTACATGAAGCCATTTCTGCCATCTCCTTCTCTTGTTCTTGGCCAACTGGTAATACTTTGAGTTCAGACACAAGGAGCCCCTGATTTATTCTGAGCTAGGACCATTATCCTCCTAAACTTGACTGATATATCTAAATGCATCTTTTTTGGGGGGTGAGGCAGGGCTGGGGATCAAACCTGGGGCCTCCCACATGTGGAGCAACTGTTCTATCACTGAGCTATATCCCCAGCCCCAATTTGTATCTAAATACAGAAATTTCAAATTCAGTGGAAATTATCTGAGTTTTTATAGTATTTTATTTATTTAGATTTGTTTATTGTAATAACACAAAAATTGCACTGTGATGTTTCAATACATATATACATTGTATAATGTTTAAGTCAGATCAAATTTATCTATCTATATCTAACAGATTTCATTATTTTGTGTGATGAAAACATTCAAAATTCTTTCTTCTAGTTTTTTGAAATATACAGTATGTTAGTGTGATCTACAATTACCCTACTGCTCAATTACATACCCTATTTTACTCCTATATAACTATATCTTAATATCATTTGATCAACCTCTCCCCATCCCTCCCTGCTGTCAATTGTCCCCAGCCTCTGGTACCCACCTCAAATTTTATATATTCCATGTATAAGCAACAACATGTGGTCCTCGTCTTTCTGTTCCTGGCTTATTTCATTTAACATAATGACCATCCTGTTCCATGCATATTGTTGAAAATGACAGGATTTCATTTTTTAAGACTAAATGATATTCTAATGTGTATTTATACTACATTTTCTTTATCCATTTCCAAGCTGATGAATACTTAAGTTGGTTCCATTTATTGACTATTGTGAAAAGTGTCAAAATTCTTTAAATTATAGTATTCACTATTGGCATAGACGCAATGAGGAAAGAGTGTTGCGGGTGAGAATAATATTTAGTATGACATTTCTGAAGGGCAATTTAGCAATACCAATCAAAAGACTTAAAATTGTGTATATACTGTGGCCACTATTTCCATTAAAGATTTTTTTACCTGGGAGTAAATACAAAAAAATAACACTTTTTCAATCCCCAGCACCACAAAAAAAAAACAAAAAGCTGAAATCTGGTTATGAAGTTGTTCAATACAGTATAATTTATTATAGCCTTAAAACATCTTAGGTGTCCAACAACAGGGAATTAGCTAACTAAATCACGTTATGCTATTGGATACTACCCAGCAATTAAAATTACATTGGTGAAATACATTCATTGACTTAAAGGCTGGGCATAAGTTATTACTATATGTTTCCATTCTGAAAATAAACAGTGTGCATTGGCACACATACACAAACACACATATACATTTTACCTTCAGAGGGGTCATCTCTGGGTTGATTTTTATTTTCTTATTTTAATTTACCTGAAGTTGTTATATAGATGAAATACTTAAGTAAAAGTGCTATTTTGAAAATATCTGAAATGTTGGAACAGGAGGCCTGTTGGTGTTGAAGAGCCCTTATAAAAGAATTTGACCCATCCAGGCACCACTCCTACATTCCCCAAACCCCCACTGGACAGATCTTGCACAAACTTATCTACAGCTCCCTGTTCTTTTATATTGCATTCACCCAACAAACACTCTCACACTTGATCATTTATACCTGTGGCCTCTTGCTTCTGCCAGTCTTTTTCTCTGATTATTTTACCTAAGTAGCCTTAAAAGCCTTCCTTGGTTTCTTCCTCAAAACCATGAATTTGGACCCTTTCCCTCTTGAACATGACTCTACACTAGATCCAGGATTTTAAGCATCATGAACTACATGTAGAACTTTCTTCAGCCTAGCTTTCCCATCCTTCAGAATCTATATCTCAATGAATGTGATGTGTTGTCATTAAACCATTAGAGTCAATTCTCATCTTTGTGTATACTCCCACTCCAATGATGGAAATGTGATAAGATACAAAATCAAAGTTGTTTATCCTTATATAAACATACAACTCATGAAAACCATGGAACCCACGTTGGGAATTTAGTATTGAAGATTTGTGTATGAGTGGTGCTGAGGATTGAACCCAGAGGCATTCTACCTCTGAGCTATACCTCCAGCCCTATTTTATGTTTTTTTTAACAGAGTCTTGCTAATTTGCTGGGGACCACTAAGTTGCTGAGACTGGTGGTCAACCTGTGGTCCTCCTGTTTCAGCCTCCCAAGTTCTGGGGTTACAGGCATGTGTCGGGGGCCTAGCCTGGCCAGCTGGACCTCGCCTCTAGATGGCACCTGGTAAAGTGCCAGAAGCAGCTACAGGTGGAATACATCCCGAAGCTGTGCCACGCCAGAGCGCATGCACCAGCACACCCGACTCGTGGCCGGCCAGGTGAGAGCTGTACGAGACACCTCGTGGCTTAGGCCCAGCGCAGATATAAAAGCCTCCATCTCTCGCATAGAGGAGAGGCACAGCTAATAGGGGAAGCACGGCTAATAGAGGAGGCACGGCTAATAGGGGAAGCACGGCTAATAGAAAGAGCTGCTGGGGAAAGGCTGGTTGGGAAGTTGCCGGGCTGGAAAGTTGCTGGGAAGTTCTGGGAGGAATTGGTTGGGAAGAAGAAGCGGTTGGGAAGAGGTTGGCCGGGTTGCTGGGGAAGTCCTGGGAAGAAAGTTTGTGGGTTGCTAGTGGAAGACGGGTTGCTAGAGAGAGGGGTTATTGGAAGTCTGTAGGAAGAAGCACTATTTGGAAAGACGACCTCAGCACTGTGTTTGTTATCGTGTGTGCAAAACCTTTGATCCCAGATAGAGAGAGAGATAATAAAAGAGGTTCGAACCAGTAGCATTTAGCCGGCGTCTTTTATTGGGGCCTCATGGCTGAGGGTTCAGCCTGGGGCACCCAATAGGCATGTGCTACCACACCAAGCTAGTATTGAAGATTTATGAAGACAGAGGAATGCTATGAAATAAAATTTCTTTCAATGACTCATTTACCCTAACATCTGGAATCTGACAAACAATTTTGAAGATTTTGAAGTACCTGATATGTTTTCCAATATTTGTCTTGAGTATTTGGTTAATATGGAGAGAGATAAAATCATGTAAACACACTCTTCTGTTCTGATGTCATAATCCAGAAATGTCTCCCCCAAATGTTTTCTCATTGAAACTATGCTAAGTGTGCCAGTGAGCATTATTTACATGGTGGGTGTAAATGGGGAAATAGGGGGTATGCTGTTGAGTTGAAGCAAATATCCACCTTTCCTTCAGATTAGTCTCTCTCTCTTTTTTTTAATCAGGACTTCTGCTCTTCAGACTCCTGTTTTATTTGGCCATGGCATTGCATCTTTGCATGTTGGGGTGATTTCTTCTTCTCCACTGTGTCAGAATCAATGAGCATTATTTACTGTTTGAAAAGCATTAAGTACAAGGCATCACCAGGGGAGAAACAAAAATATGGATGTAATACGAATTTTTCAGCACATTCTAAAGTATATATCTCTAGTTCTGGGCTCTGGTAGGACTCCAGTCCTAAGGAAGTCATTTGTAAATACGATATGGAACCTCCAAATCGGGGAACACACCAGCTCTTTCAGGACCATGTGTGTACCAGTGACAAATTCTCCTGCTGGTTATGTTATGACACATCATAGTGAAACTGAGGAGCAATCCATCCAAATTAACTTGATACTCTGAAATATAAAGTTTCAAAACTGAGAGAAGTGCACATTTATTCTTTTAGGTTGCTTGTTAGGAAGAAGAATTGGCTGCAACAGGGGTCAAAGCCAAAGACACATTGAGTTGTCCAATACACAGGTAGATAACAAGGTACTATAAGGGTGTTGTTTCATCAGTCAACATGTCCAAACCCTCTCTAGGAGGTTCTTTATTTATAAATAAAATACACATAGCCTACCTTGATTAAAAATGCAGAATTTAGATGAGAGCAAGAGGTTAAACTAGTGAGGATAAGATTACAAAATGTAATACGATTTGCACTATATACCCAATATCCTTTGGGCTTACCAACGATCCCTTCAAATATAGTATTACTATTTGTTGTATGTAGTCTTGTTAGAGACATTATCCAATTTACTCTGACTTTTTCAGCCAGATGGCTAATCGTTATTGAAATGATTCCTTATTGAAATAGGGTTCCTTATTGAAATATGAAATTCACTTAAAGCTCCCTATTGAGAGATCCAATGTTCAAATGACTGTCACATCAGGTGCTCTGCTGGCTGTCAATAGCAGCCACTGAGTTCAAGGCTGGCCTTATTTTATTGGCTCTAGAGAGACTGAAGAAGAGGAAGTGCATTTAGGAATAAATGTACTGGGTTGACAGTTATAGATGTAAATGCCCTGAACCACAGAGAACCAAGAAAAAGACCACGGGCTCTTTCTATTCCATCCATGAGCTTAGGGACTGGCATGGTATAGCACAGATTGGGGAGCTGGGGCAGAGGCAGGGAGTTCATCTCCTGAAATAGGAAGATAGTAGTAGGAAGAAAGGAAATAGGATGATGCAACTGAGAGAAAATGACACAGGACCAGAGGCTATGGCCTCTCTGCTTTTTATTTGCTGTGGGACTTTGACAGATACCATGGTGTCTCTGATCCTTGATTTCCTTACCTGAACAATAGGGATCAGTACATGCAGAGCATGTTAATTTACTTGGTCTGCCATAACGAAACACCATAGACTGGCTAACTTCAACAACAGAAATTTATTTTTTCGCACAGTTCTGGAAGCTGGAAGTCCGAGATCAGTTGTCGGAAAGGTTGGTCTTTTCTAAGACATTATACCCATGTCCTCACATGGTCTTTCCTCTGTACACACATCCCTGGTATCTGTCTGTGTGTCTGAATTTCCTTTTCATACAAAAACATAAGTCTGATTGGATTAGGTCCACTCTAACAGCCTCATTTTAACTTAATTGTCTCTTTTAATGCCATAGTTTCAAATAGAGTTGCATATTGAAGTCCTGGGAGTTAGAAATTCAGCCCCTAATATTGTTTAGGAGGGAGACACACAGCTCAGCACAGAGTAAATGTAAATATGTAGTGAGATCATGGATGGGCAAGTGCATGATGGATCGCAGAGCACTATGTGATACGTCGTCTTTGGAAGCAAATGTTGAAGCATACTGCCTTGGACTTTCAGCAGCAGTAACTGCTTCCTGAGAACCTCTTAAATTTTTCTTGTTGTTATATTAAGTGGAAAAAGAAGGAGAAAAGTCATTTGAAGAGTATGTAAAACCATTCCTTTAAAATATTTTTGGTCACTGGGCATCCATTCTTTTTCAAACTGTTCCTTGATTTCCTTTGGATATTTACCTCCTCTCTCCATGACCTGGGTACCAGGGAAATGGCTTGCACCCCCACCGTAGAAGCTGAGAGGTCTCTGCAAAGACTCTTTCTATGAGATCTTTCCTCTCACCAATGTATGCATCCAAGCCAGTTGAACATGTGGCCTAAGTAAGCCAACCAGTTACATTTTCCTGGGACCTCACTTACTTTTAAAGGATGTAATAACTTGGTTTTCCTATTAAACCAAGGGGTATAAGGACTTTGTTTACTATTAAACTAAGTGATGTAAAGATGGAGAAAAATATTGTTGGTTTTCATTCATTCCATCTGAAGAACTGTAATGGTAATGTGTGTCACAATGTCTTGCTTCCAAGTATGATTTTTTAAAATCTTAATACTGATTCTTAGTGCTTCCAAATATCCTTTCCCAAAATTTTCCTTGGCTCAAACTAGTTAGAATTTATGTCTGTTGCTTGCCACCAAAAATCTGTAACTGCCGGGTGTGGTGGCACACGCTTGTAATCCCAGCATTTGGGAGGCTGAGACTGGAGGATCTGGGTTCACGGCCAGCCTCACCTACCTAGTGATGCCCCCTACAACTTAGTGAGACCCTGTTTTAAAATAAAGAATAAAAAATAGGACTGGGGGTATAGTTCGGAGGTAGAATGCCCCTGAGTTCTATCTCTAGTACCTAAAAAAATCTGTAACTGGTAAGAAGAGTAGAAGGATGATGGACTTAAGGAAGTTTTCTAGAGAGGAGAAAAGATGAAATCACAAAAAAATGAAACAGTTATCAGGGTATGAAAGTAAAAAAGGGAAGAATGAATAGGAGGAAGGTGTAGATGGAAGGGTTGGAAAAGGAGGAGGACAGATGAAAGATAGAAGGGTTATGAGGTTTAGTAACCCATATCTTCCTTGGATGAAATGACCCATGACCAGAGAGGAGAATATGGTCTTCCTCTGATGATTAACTATATATAGAGTTACGATTCAGTAAGAAGATCTTTCTGTTCATGGACACTAGTGCTGCCATGGCCTCTCCAGGTCTCTTAACACCAAAAGGTTTCACCTCCTTGTATATTCTCTGGTTTTGAAACCTTATATAGAGATGAAATTTGCTCTCAGTAAATTACACCCTTTGGAACAACTCAAAACAGGTCTCTGACTACCTTGCAAATATTTTAAAATTGACTGAGAGAGACCACGTGAAGATACCACAGAGCAAAGCCACCCAGGAGTGTTCCCTGATGAAGTTCCTTTATTCCAGACTCTGGTCCTTAGCTCTGTAGCTCTAGAAACTCAACTTAGCCAGGGACTCAGAACTGACAGGTTTGATTCAAATTCATTCACAAAAGACTGAAACCAAGGGAAAACCTGAATAAACCCTCTAGCTTCACTTGCTTTTAGTTATTTGCTGTTCATTGACTTTTAAAATCACTAATTTTAGAGGACGTGCAGCTGAGCAATGTATTATTATTCTCCCACTAGCTTTGCTGTAGAAAACATCTCTGATGTGTGGGTCATGATGATAATGGTTGCCTAGGTTAATTTCTAGGGACTTGAAAATGCTTTTGTTGAAACCACTGACTCTTCACTCAGGCCTGTGCAAATGTCTGATGGGTGACCTTTTAACATCGGTGAGCCAAAACTCTACCCTCAGGTCATGCTGATGCCAGAATTTGCTGAATATATATCCCATGAAGAGCCGTGACATTTGATTTTGCATGAGCGTACTGCTGATTGCTTTACCTTGAATCACCTTTCCCCCATACCTTAAATCACCTTGATTCTTCATCCCATACACATTCCTAAACCTTATGCTCTGAAAGGTAGTCTTGAGATTCCTGTTTCCCATCTCCTCTCTCAACCACCTGGTGAATAAACTCTTCCTATTTCACAAAACTCATTGTTTCAGTGCTTGGCCTACTGCATGGTAGGCAAAACGGGTCTGGTTCGGTCATAAAGAACAGTGGGGAGAATAGGGTTCCAGTTTCTTAATACAAAAGTACTGGGTTGGAATCTGATCTGGACCCAAACACGGCCACATTTCTTAAGTGTGTGATCTTGTGCAAGTTAATTAACCTCTCTGAGCCTTGGACACATCTGCAGCTGGTGTGAAGGTTACATTAGAGATTACGTGCGAAGTAGCTGGAGAATTGCCAGTTCATGGGTTTCCTAGCTCACTTTCCATATCAGACACCTCTTCTGACTTGCTTCCCCTTCTCAGCCTCACTAATCTTGTTCCCACAGACACAACCTTGCAGGGCCTTCCTCCTGCCTGTGCCTGCTTCTCTCCAACCTGGGACATCCTGTGGACTTGGAGATGTGGGGGTTGCAAAACTCTTCTTGGAGCCCACCTGTGTACAACCCTAAAGTGTGGGTAGTTATGACAAGAGGGTAAATATTTAACCAGTGGAAGACAGGTCTCAGGATAAATTCTTTCCTCTGTCTCCCTTCTGTGGTCCTGTTTATAAGGTTTCTCAGAGGTCCATCCATTATATTTGTGTCCTTTATCTCCTCAGAATTCAGTTAAGCAGTGACACTCATAATCTATTCTCTCTTTCTCTGCTGACTCTTGAGACCCTACTATTTTCTACCTAGTGATAACACATATGGCCTTTCCTCATGCTTTGTTTCTAAGGAACACAGGCTAAAATTAACTCAGACCTCCTTTCTCTCTACAGTCACCAGAATGGCCCCATCAGTCTGTCCATTATCTTATCAGACAAATTTTTTGGTGCCCAGGAGATAAAATTAATAGCAGTTTGCTACTATATACATACAATAAAATATAATTCAGCCTTAAAAGAGAAAAACATTTAGCCAGGCACGGTGGTGTATGCCTGTTATCCCAGCTACTCAAGAGGCCAAGGTAGGAGGATCATAAGTTTGAAGCCAGCCTGGACAACTTAGTGAGACCACTGTGTTACACACACACACACACACACACACACACACACACACACAGAGGGAAACTCTGACATTGCTATGATATGGATGAACTTTGAGGAAATTATGTTAAGTGAAATAAGACAGACATAAAAACAAGTATTATTTCCTTATGTGAGGTATCTAGAGTAATTACATTCATAGAGACAAAAAGTGGAATGGTGGTTATAGATCCAGAGTCTCTGTTTTCTAAGAGCTTCAGCTTTTCCAAATTATTAATGCCTTCAATATATGCCTACATAGATAGATATCTGAAATCCTCATTTTAAAAAAAAACAGTTCTTGCAGGGAATTTCAGAGTTGACAGAGATGAAACTGGAAGGGCCACAAGCAAAACAAAAACATCGGAGATTGGTCGTACCCCAACGTGAAGATACTTAACACAGCTGAACTATACACTTAAAAATAGCTCAAGTGGAAAACTTTATATATGATTTTTAAACAATAATTAAAAATAAAAAGAGTCCTTGAATAGGAGTTTGCTCAGTGAACATGGAGTCTCAGCAATAGGAATCTGATGGATATAGGGCCACTCCCTACTGCTGTCTTAACTCCTCTGCCCCTGGAGAGTCCTGGAGGTCACTGCCCCTGCCTACTCCATGCCTGCACCCCCATTCCCGAGAGCCAGGCAGGCTCTCTCCTGGCTGTGAACACACTCCTTGGTGACGACACACAGTGAGAACGTGACAGCTTTCCTTATTATAGCAATTGTGCCCATGACCTGCCTGTACAGCTTCTATCCATTCTATTCAACCATGCTGTTTTTGATTCATCAACTATCTAGTTTCTTTGGATGATCATACTAGTAACAGCCAGTATTCCCTGTATCAGACCCTGTTCTAAACTCCTTACCTGTATTATTTCATGTAATTCTCACTGCTCACTATGAGTACCCCCATTTTATAGACAAGAAAACCAAAGCACAGAGAGAAATGTGATTTGCCACATAGCTACTAGGTAGGCAAATCATACATCTCTCTGTTTTGGAATATGTTCCCAAACAGTTATTACATATATTATTATTATATTATTATTATCACATATATATATATATATATATATATATATATATATATATATATATATATATATATAAAATCTCCCCAAGGGCAGGACTTCTCATATTTTTGTACTTCTATTTAATTTCAGTCGACAATCTTCTAGTCCATCAAAATAATTTAGAATCTCAATTCTGTCAAATATTGCACTCGCTCCCATTACAGGATTCTATCATCTGCAAACCGAGTGTTTAATTTCTCTGGGGTAGGGACTATGTCCCCCCTCTCCTGAGATTCATTAAGAGAATAAGTCAATGATACTTATAATGGTACTGGCCTCAGAGAAAGATATACAATCTGCCAAGCTGAATGACTAGTAGTGGTTCTATTACTGATGTCACTAACATGCTTATATGAATGGCAGATTTCCCATAGGCAAACCAAAGTCAGTAAGATGGAAAATCGTATCTCTTTCCATTAAAATGGCTTGGTGGGGATGTGATAAAGGACCCACATTTCCATTACAATTTTATTAAAAGTATCAGAAGCCACTGGGGGGAAAAAAATCCAAGTCAACAATTTAGCCCATGTCTCTCTACCTGCCTTCTTTATTTCTCGTTGGCAGTACTGATCATTGATGGATCTCTCTCTCTCTCTCTCTCTCTCTCTCTCTCTCTCTCTCTCTCTCTCTCATTAGCAAGCTACCAGATAGTTCACAGAATGGCTTGGCTGAATTCAGTGCAGAGGAAGGTCTGTGCATGACTTGTGCCTTTTGTATATTTGTTGTTTCAAAGTAATTGACCACAAATATATTGTGATACATGAAAGAAATAGCTTGGACTTCATTTATTTCTATCCAGCCTGTTTCCCAGTAATCACACAGCACCTGTTGACCTGCCATTTTGCTTCTTTTTTTTTCTCTTTTTGGTACTGGGAATTGAACCTAGGGGCATTCTACCTCTGAGCTATGATTTTTGCTCTTTATTTTTACTTTTTGTGTTGAAACAAGGTCTCACTAGAGAGTTTCATTGAGAGTCTCACTGCATTGCTGAAGATGTCCTCATACTTGTGATACTTCTGTCTCAGTCACCCAAGTATTGGGATTATAGGTATGTGCCATCTTGCTTCTAAGTGATCATTAACTTCTTGGTGATCTGGAGTCAGTCATCCTATCACCTCTGCAGGCACCTGGAAAATGAGTCTTGGAATGACTAACTTCTGAGATCCCCTTCATCCCAGACATTTTTAGATGTTTTAGAGGGGTACTGGGAGATGGAGTGGGAGTGTCTCATCATAGAATGTCCCCTGAGGAGTTCATGTATTAATGTCTTTAATATATGTCTGCATAGATATATGTCTGAAATCCTCTTCTTAAGAAAAGCAATTCTTGCTGGGAATTTCAGAGTTGACAGAGATGGAATTGGAACAGCTTCTGTAATCATATTTCAAATCTCTCTCAAAATCTTTCCTCAATATTGGTAAGTGAAAGGTGTCAAAAGCATCATATTCACTGTTGGGGTTTTCATTCAATATTAAGAGTAAATAATATATGACTTGGGAGGCACTATTAAATTTATTTGAGACCTTAGATATATAAAGCTATTCAACCTGTGCTTTCTTCAATATGGATGCAGCATTAATATTTATCTATGAACAATTCATGGCTATTATGTTTTACAGGTGTCTAAAATAATATATGCCTTTGAAAGACATGTGGGGAGTCAGGAGCTTCCCCAAACCTTCAGAGAAAACCCCACATAGTAATTATTCTACTTGCACTCAATCTGTTGAGGCAATTCTGAGTATTCATTTGTGGCCATCAGAGGCAGAGGGAGCCCTAATGGAGTAAGAAGGCAAAAGGATCCCAGCAAGGTGCTCTGGGCCAATGGCAATGGAGGAGCTGGAGAGTCCTGTGAGCACAGAAAATTAATGCTGAAAATGGTCATGAATAGAGATAGAGTTTCCTCTGAAGAGCTCATGTATTAATGTTCAGAGTTGATGCAATTAAGTCGTGAGGGTTTAATCTCATCAGTAGATAAGTGCATTGTGATGGATTTACCATGGTCTGAGTGGTAACCTAAGCAAGTACAGTGTGGATGGAGAAGGTGGATCTCAGTGGATGTGGCCTAGGGGACTGTGTTTTTGTCTTTGAATCCCCTCGCTTGCTGGCTTCCTCTCTGATGTGAGAGCAGATATCTCTCTCTCTCTCTCTCTCTCTCTCTCTCTCTCTCTCTCTCTCAGCTTCCTGCCTCACCTCCAGGTCCTGAGATCCATAGGCTCCAGCCTCACATGAACTGAACCCAGAATCTCCAAAAAAAACTGTGAGAAACTAAAATTTCCCTTTCCCTAAGTTGTGTGATCGGTGGTTTTGGTTTATAGCAGTGAGAATGTTGGCTGAGACAAAAATAAATAAATAAAATAACATTTTGGCTTGTTCTTCAAACCAAAACCTCCAATATTTGTTTTTTTTTAAGAAACTATGTGGATGGCAATTCTGCACTGAAAATATTGCATATGCAAACTCAAAACTTTGCACCATCCCAGGGAAATACCAATTTCAGCTCATTTGTATAGATCTGTGAGCAGAGTTTTAAGGGGCTAAGTTAGAGGAGGGAAAATGAGAGCTTGTTAAATATTTACCATATTCCAAACAGTGGGATATATTTGATTAATTCTGACAAGAATGCTTTGAGATGAGTCCACTTGAGAGACAAGGTAACTGAGGTTAGCTGAGACTATGAATTCCACCCAACCTGGAAATGGCAGACTTGAACTTGATTCTGTTGACTCCTCAGTGTAAACTCTTTCTACTCTATCTTGCTGTATTATGGAATATCATTAGAATTTTATATTAAAACAATGTTAACAACAATAACAAAAATATTAGCTACCTTAAAAACATATTGTTTCATTAAAATTCCTGCAAATTTTTAGGGTATTAGGGCATTTGTCCAATAGTACTAAGTTTAGATAAATTTCAATACAGTAAACTATTCTTCAGTTCTTCCTGAATCACTCAACATAGGTCAGTTCAGGATGAGCCCAAGCCCCAGTGTCAATAAGTCTTCTAGAAATACATGCAAAAAGTGTGTAATTGTGTGTGTGTGTGTGTGTGTGTGTTTCATTTGATTTTCAGAAAGTTCTCAATTCTAAAGGAAGTTAGGAATTCATAACTTAAATTCACAGAACTATTTTAATGAGTCTCCAGGTTACTGGTGCCTCAATGTATCAGTGAAAGGGTGAACATTATGAGCCACAGAGGCAGTTATTGCTTATAAAGAGGCCATGGGTCTTTAGAAGGAATTCAGAAAAAATTCATAACCAAACTGAGGGAAGAAAAAGTCCCAAAAAGTTTTTCAGGGGTGAAATGATACCCACATTCTTCTCATTCAGTCCTGGGTGCTACAGTTAAGAAAGATCCTGACCAACCAGAGATTACCCAGAGGAGAATAACCACACAGAACTTGCATTAGGAAACCATTAGGCAAAGAAAGGTGGGATAAACTACACACAAAGAAAACTCTCAGCCATTAAAAGTAGAAGTGTAGCCAGCTGTGGTGGTACACACTTGCAAACTTAGTTCTTGGGAGGCCATTTCAAGAGGATCACAGGTTCAAGGCCAACCTCAGAAATTTAATGAGTCACTCCATAAGCTAGCAAGATCTTGTTTCAAAACAGAAAAAGAAAAGGGCTGAGGGTGTATCTGGGAAACTCAATGCCCCTGGATTCAATATCCAGTATCACACACACACAAAAAAGTGATAATTGGTAGGATAACTTGGAAGAGTATTATGGCAATAGTAATAATCTGGAAATGTGCCTCTTCTACATATAGCTTTCCACAGAGAAACTTATGCCCATGTGTACAAGGAGCCAAGGATAATTTTATTCTTGTGTATAGTAGCAGAAAAGAAAAGAAATTTGAAAAAGAAAAGCTATTAAGTGAGATTAGCCAGTCACAAAGAGTAAAGAAACATATGTTCTCCCTAATATGCGGATGTTAGGGAGAAGATGGGACATAAGAGGGTCCCTAGATGAAAAAGTAGAGACCCTCGATAAACAAAGAAGTAGACTTAACCGAAGGGAATGGACGGGGGGGGGGGGAGAGCATACTAAGGCACATGATGTACTTACACAATTATATCAAGATCACTCACTGAACTGAACTTGAGAGGGAGGGAGGGCGAGGGAGTGGGGTGGGAATTGGGGATAGGGTCAGATGAGAAATGTGTGCACATTTGTCTTTATCAATTTGTACCTAACAAAAATGTAGATATACAAAGCACGAATTATTATAATAAAAAAAAGAAAAAAAAAAGAAAAGCTATAAACATATCAATGGAAGAATGGGCTACCCCCCAAAAAAGTATTCCTATTCACAAAATGCAATGTAAACATCAACTGAAATAATTGAACTAGAGTTATGAGTACCAACATGAAAATCTCAGTACAAATACTGAACAATTTTTTAAAATAAAAAAGCAAAGGACAAAAGGTTATATACAATATGATATGAGGAATGGAGGGGAAGTATAGGGATATAAACAAACCAAATTATGCTATGTGCATATATGAATGTGTCCTACGAATCCCAATATTACATATAACTATAGTGCAGCAAAAAAACTCAGTAAAAATCTCATGTAAACTAAGCCTGTGTGTGTGTGTGGTGTGTGTGTGTGTGTGTGTGTGTGTGTGTGTGTGTGTGTGTGCGCATGTGTATAATAAAAATAGAAAAATCCACATGGGAATGATTTCCCAAACATCAAGGTGGTGGTAAGTTGGGGAGGGGAAGTTAAGGAACAGCCTTAGAGCAATTTCAAAGAGCTCTTGAACTTCATCTGTAATGTTTTATATCTTGATAAAAGTTTGAAGCAAATGTAGAAAAATAGCACTGTTTGCAAAGGTGGGTGGTGGGTACATAGCTTTATTAATGTTATTATGATAATTTGTATACATATCTCTGTGCCTGAAATATTTTGTAGTATTAATGAAGCATAAAAAAATGCAATGAGCTATCTTTTCTGAAAGCATTCAGTTTGGGGCCGTGTATTCTTTAGAGCCAATCCTCGTGCCAGGCTGAGACTAGGTTCCATGGCAGGTCTTTGCAGCTATAAGCCTGTCAGAGTCATGTGCAATGGTCTCCAAGCCAGCTGTTATCCAGCCTAGATTTTTTTTCCACCTGCTTTGCTTTACCTGGGATGCCAGAATCCGTGCCAGAGAAGACAGCAATGCAATGAAAGTCCCCATTGGAACCACTATTGTGTTCGCAGGAAGGATTCCGTCCCACAATTAGATCCATGAATGAGTCAGTCTTTATGACTTGATAATGGCATCATTCTCATGGAGAAAACTTCCAGTTCTTCATTTCAGAGTACTTCCCAGGGATTAAATAATAATACCCCCATGCCTTGGGCATATAATAAATTTTATGGGAGGATAGATGTGGGGCATCTGTGTCCTCTGACTCAGGAAGAGGAGAAGGAGGGAGGAGGAGGAAGGAAGAGAAGTGAATAGGAGGAAGAGGAGGGAGGAAGGAGAAGGAGGAGGAGGAGGAAGAGGAGGAGGAGGAGGGGAGGAAAATAGGAGGAGGAGAGAGGAGGAAGGGGAAGAGGAGGAGGGGAAGGAAAAGAAGGAGAAGGAAAGTATGACCCAGGTTCTTTCCCCCCATGATCTCTTTCAGGTGCCCCCTAACTTCTCCAAGATAAGAAAGCACCTAACCACACTACCCACTCTGCCCTGTTGGTACCCAGCTCCTTCAAAACTGCTCTGCCCCAGTGTGGGGCGTCTCATTCCACCCTGGCTCACTGAGTGCCCCTCATTGCCTGTGCTCTCTTCTTACATTTGCCCCTATTGGAGCCTCTCCGTTTACCATCTCCATAGGAACCTGAATCCAAGAGAGGTGAAAGTGAGCTGATGAATTTGTGTGTCATTAACAAAGCTGTGATGCACAGCATTAAAAAAGAAGCGGGGAAGATAGTTGGAGGCACATTGACCTTTCCAATGGACCCTTATCTCAGGGCGACCTAGATTCCCCCAAACAACCTTTAGTTTGGGGAAGTATTTTCCTTCAACCTGATATCATGAACTTGCACACAACCTGGGAGCCAGTTAGTCCTGTTTGGAAGCTTTGCTACTTCCTATCTGGCTGACCTTAGTGAAATTTCTTAAAAGTTCATTATTCTTAGACAGCTTTCTCATAAGTAAAATAGGGAACTAAGATAAACTGTGTAATGCTACACCAGAATACTGCTCAACTGATGTTAGTTCCTGTATTAGCAATCTGTTGCAGCACAAATTATCCCCAAACTGAGCTGTCTCCAGCAGTATGTATTAGATTTTTTGTAGTGTCCATGGGTCAGGAATCTGGATGTGGGGCAGCTGGGTTCTCTGACTCAGGATCTCACAGGCTGTAATCAAGTTGTCGATTAAGGCTTTAGTTATCTTAGGACCTGACTAGGGGGGAATCTGCTCTCAAACTTGCTCACAGTGCTCTCTGTGCTGTGGGAATGAGGCCCCCAGTTCCCCATGGGCTATGGGCTAGAGGCCACCCTGTATCACCCTGTATTCCTTGCCACTTGGGCACCTCCAATATGGCAGAGGGCTTTGTTAAAGTCAACAAACCAAGAAAGAGAGAGAGCGAGAGAGAGAGCGAGAGCGAGAGAGAGAGAGAGAGAGAGAGAGAGAGAGAGAGAGAGAGAGAGAAATGTGTGAGAACAAAGAGCTAGAAAGATAGACGTCCTCATTTTTAGAAGACTAGGTCTTTTATAACTCAGTCTCAGAAATGATATTCCCTCCCTATGCCATATTCCCCTAATTAAAAGCAAGTCATGTGCTGGGAGTGGTGGCGCATGCCTGTAATCTCGGTACTTAAGAGGCTGAGACAGGAGGCTCACAGGTTCGAGGACAGCTTCAGCAAGTAGTGAGACTCTTATCAATCTAGGGAGACCCTGTTTCAAAATAAAAATAAAATAGGGCTAGGGGTGTAGCTCGGAGGTAGAATGCCCCTGGGTTCAATCCCTAGTACCAAAATAAATAAATAAATAAATAAATAAATAAATAAATAAATAAATAAATAAATAAAAAGCAAGTCACCAGGTCCAGCCCACATTCATGGGAAATACTGCTGAGGGGCCTGAGTACCAGGAGGTGGAGCTCATTGGAAACCTTTTTTCAAGGGAACCTACCATACTTCTTTTCCCTCCTCACTTTGGGCTATCCTGACCATGAAGACACTCTCACACAACTGTCCTTTATTCAATCTTTTATCAATGATTTGCAATGCATACACACATACTATTTTTCATATTTCCAAGACTTCCATTCAGACATTTAAGTCGAAAACATCAAGTGTTCCCAAATGTGCATACGTCTATAGCTTCTTTCCTTTGAGAATTTCCAAAACATGAAGATCAGTAAGGTAAGAATTCTTCTAGAGTCTCCCTGATTCTCGACTGTGGTGTGGCTGATAAAGCACAAGGGAGTTATGCCTCAAGATTATTCACAGGTTGGTTCCTCCCTAGCCCAATGGCCCCTCATGCAGCATGTCTTTGGACTTGAAGGGAGTTCTAACCCCTCCCAGATACAGAATAAACCACAGTATAGAAACCACCTGTTAACCACAATCCCATTTTCCTTTTACTTTTCAGGTGCACATTGGTGTAGAATCCCCCTTACCCCACCCAAGAACACCAATGACAGGCTCCAGCTCCGTCTCAGCTATGTTCACCTTCAGACCAGGAGGAAGGTACAGTCTTTTCTTTCTCCCATGCTCTAATACTGTGCTATCAGCCCAGACCCTGCACAGCTCTGCTGAGACATCAACTAATGCCACTCTTGTACCAGTTTCTAATATATTACAGAATAAACTTATGATCATGCGGGGCATGCTATGTTTGGATCTTAAGTGTCTCTTAAATGCCCTTGTGTTGAAAGATTGGTCCTCAGCCTATGGCACTCTTGGGAGGTGGAGGAGCCTTTAAGAGGCGGGGCCTAGGAGCAGCTAGGTCATTGGGGGTGTGCCTCTGAAAGAGTTATGGGGACCCTGGCTTCTCTTTCCTCTCTCTCTCTTTGTTTCCCGGCTGCTATGAGATGGATAGCTTCCTCTATCAGGGGTTCCCACTGTGGTATGCTGACTCACCATGAGCCCCAAAACACCAGGGCCACCTGACCATAGATGGAAACCTCAAAAACTATGAGCCATAGTCAACTTTTCCCGTGTGTGTGTGTGTGTGTGTGTGTGTGTGTGTGTGTGTGTGGTACTTGGTATTGAACCCTGGCTCATTCTATCTCTGAACTACACTTCCAGCCCTACTTTATTTTATTTTTTAATTTTAAAACAAGATATCTAAGTTGCTGAGGCTGGCCTTAAACCCTCCTGTCTTAGCCTCCTAAGTACTGGGATTACAGGCATGCACCATCATGCCCAGCTGAACTTTTCCTCTTTATAAATTTATTATCACAGGTATTTGTTACTGTAAAGGGAAGCTAACACACAGACTCATTAATACAATTTCATGTCAACTCTATTGAGAGCTCTACTTTTTCCAAGCCTCCAGTCTTCAAAGAGAGTGATGAGGATGGTTGTCACTTTGTGACTTCCTGCTCACTTGGCTCTGCGCTGCCTCTCTGTCACACCCCCTCCCCCCAGCCACCCCACACTGCTGTCTCCTCATGAGACTCACGGGGTCTGGGTGAGCCCGGGGAAATGACACTAGCCACCTCCTTGCTTCCCTAGTGATTTGCACCTCTGCTTGTGTTCACATGATCCCCTGACTCCTTCCATCTGACTGTTTCTTCTTCCTCCTTTAGAACACAGCTGGGCGCCAGGTCCAGGAAGCTGGACATTAGTTCCTAGCAACAGAGTGACCCTTAGGTGACAAGATATTGTACTACCATAGGAATTATTGTTTTATATTGAAATACTCTACAGGTTGAACCTCCCTAAGATGAAAATCTGAAATGCCGTAAAATTAAAGACTGCTTGAGTACTGACAGGATGCTCAACAGGTTTCAGACTTGGGATTGGGCTTTTCTGATTATGTGTGCTCAACTGATAAAGTCTATGCAAATATTACATTTTTTAGTTGTTGTTGTTGTTTGTTTTTGCGGTACTAGGCATTGAACCTAGGGGCATTCTACCTCCGAGCTAGACCCCCAGTCCTATTTTTTATTCTTTATTTTGAAATAGATTCTCACAAAGTTGCAGAGGGCCTCACTAAGTAGCTGAGGCTGGCTGCAAACCTGTGATCCTCCTGTCTCAGCCTCCCAAGTACTGGGATTACAAGCATACACCACCCCAAAATTTTTTAAATATACCCTCTAACCAGTACACCAGTACTTAGGAGGCCAAGACAGGAGGATTGCAGGTCTGAGGCCAGCCTCAACAAATGAGAGAGATCCTGTTTCAAAATAAAATATGACTGGAGGTGCAGCTTGGAAGTAGAATGTCCCCTGGGTTCAACTTCTACTACCAAAAACCAAAATAAAATATAATAAACTCTCTAAAATCTGAAACACCTCTGGTCCCAAGCATTTCAGATCAGAGATAATCAACCTGTATTTGAATGCTTATTTCTCTCACAGGAGCTTTCTCCAAGAAAGACTCAGTGTCCATGTTATTGGCTAATGGTTACTGAGCACTCTCTCTCATCAGCCACCAGAAAAAACCTAGGCATTATTTTTATCCCCACTTTGCAAATAAGGAAACCAAGCCTGGGAAAGTTTATGTAGCCTGCTCAAGCCCATGAGGCTAGAAAGGAGCAGAGGGAAGTTTAAGTTCAATTTGTCAGACCACAAAGTCCATGTACTTAACCATTAGACTACACTGCCCACTTCCTCTTCCTACCCACCCCCAATCCTCTGCCTTCTAAGCCTGTGCCTTCACAGGGTGGACATTCAATCAGTTTGGCTGATACAACTAAATTGGATCTAATTGTTTATGGATACAGAAATTACATTCCTGCTGCCTTCATCAGAGCCATGGGAAATGAGCAGTTCTTCTATGTACGGGTTTAAAGACATTTATCTCATTTTTTCCCAAAGTGGCAGAATAATCATCTTTCTCATCAATACATGCAGGTTTGATACAAACTGCAGATAAAACAGCTATACTTATGAATGCAATTTGCGGTTCAGATATAGCCATCCTGTGCTCATGTGTGTCCTAATTCAGCTCTAAGATGCACATAAACTAGTCTAAGGTGCATTATTAAAATTGGGAAGAAAGTTAACTACACTTGCAAAATGTGCAGTAATTTATAAGGTGGCTCTCAATTGTTGTTGAATCAAGGACTATGCCGTATCCTTACACACCACCCTTCTGCTCTTTGGGAAAGGAGAATGATGTATATTTCTAATTATAACCAACCAGACTGTTCCACACTCTGCTTGGTTCCCTGCAGGTTACACTATTTGCCAATATCTATTTAACTCTAGCCGTAACAGGGAACTCTCAAGCCTAATCAACTAGAAACTCCTTGGCTCTCTCCCACCTTAGTGGAATCATATTTTTGCACTTGAGGTCATCTTTATATATGAGAAGGGAGCAAGGCTGGGAGAAAATTCTTATTAAAAAATAAGGCCAAGTTCTAGACGCTCACTCTCCAGAGCTCAGGGAAGATTCTGGCCTTTTATTATTAATGCGTAGTGCTGGCACCATCCCCCACCTCAGGAGCATGCCAAGGAGCTTCAAGCGCCCTGGCTGGGTCTTGGAGGCTGCCAGGGTTGGCATCTGTTGGAAGGTTTCGTTTTCCTCCTGCCTATTCTTGAGAAATACCCATGGCAGGAGAAGTGAAGGTGAAGAGGGGGTCTGTCCCCCCTCCAGGCCTGCTCGAAACCCTAACCATCTCTCTCACTGTCCCTTCTTTCACCCCAAGCCTAAAGTTGCCTCAGCCCTGAGTAACACCTGCCCCAAGGTTCACAGTTTAGAGATGGAGATTTCCAATCGTTCTAAGTCTCTAAATTAAATACTGAAAATATGCTACCCAGAAGAGAACAACTGCTGTTCTGAAAATCCAACTTGTGTTGATAATTCTCCTGCTTGTGAATCTAACACAAAACTCTCTCTAGTGACAGACATCCAGAAGAGTTAAGAATACGTATGTTCGGCAGGCAAGAGCTTTTCAGAAAATCTTGAATTTGGATGAGGCACAAATAGTGCAAGCGAAGAGGGCAGGAACATCAGCTGAGGACTTTCCATGTCAAGCACTGCACTAGGTTCTGGATTTGGAATATCTTGTTTAATTGGTAGCATCACCTTTTGGGTAGATATAAAAATCTTGCAATTGAGAAGACTGAGGCTCATGGAGGTCAAATAACTCTTCCAAGATCACATCCCCAAAGTGGAAACTTGAACCTTGGTCAGGCGATACCCAAAGTGTTGGTTTTAAACTTGACCTTTGACTGGACTTAGTTGTTCAATTCTCCTTTGTTGAGCATGCATGGTTAACAGTAGCAGGTCTCTCTTTACCGAAGTACACCTTGCATTATCAAACAGTAATACTCCCAGGATGACAGAAATCCAGTCTACCTTCCAATCATATTTGAAAAGAAGCTTGCTGTCTCACTAGGTTGATGAGAGTCTCACTACCTGCTGAGGTTGTTCTTGAACCTGCTATCCTCCTGTCTCAGTCTCCTAAGTACTGGGATTACAGGCGCATGCCACTGTGCCCGACTGAGAGTAGTCATTTTTTTTTAATTCATCTTCCCAGAGGGTGTTAGACAGCGACACTCTGCAAGGCCTGAATGCTGGCTTGGCTGGCACTGACAACCTCGAGGATGCACCAGGGCCTAATTCTTTGTAATGTGGTTGTCTGTCTGCATTTAAGGATGCTTCATGTAAGTTGAACCTTTGTGTGGTGGGGTTTTTTCAGGTCCATTATGCAAGACCTCTCTGGTCCACCCATTCTAGACCTTTGGAGTGGCATCTTTTGGCTGAAGTTCTCCCTCCTCAATAGGATGAAGCATCATAGTATGAAAGAAAGAGAAATTATCCCAAATCAGGCAAGCTGTGCTCAAATAGCACCTTTGGTGATAACTAGCTGTGTGGGCAAAATACTCAACTTAACCTCTTTTAAGCTTTGTTGATTCTCATAATGAGATCAACAGTACCTATTTCAGAAGGCTGTGAATATGAAATGAGTCTGGATTACAGTAGGCATTTAGTAAATGATAGCTATGTAGAACATTCCTTCTTAAAATGAACATGTTTTTGAGAAGAACTGAACCTATTTTTGTAAACTATTTTGAATATGCAAAATTATATTTGATTCGCTAAAGGACTGACAAGCATAGACATATCTAAATAATGTATACATACATTATTATATACTCAAATACTATATACCTGAGTGTACATATGCACTTTCTCTTTCTCTCTCTCTGTCTCTTTATATCTCTCTTTCTCTCCTCTCTTTCTCTTCTCTCTTCTCTCTTCTCTCTTCTCTTTCTCTCTCTCTCTCTCTCTCTCTCTCTCTCTCTCTCTCTCTCTCTCTCTCTCTCTCTTTTGCCACACCTCAAATTAATTGTAAGTTCTAATGAGTATTTGATTCCAGCATTAATTTCCACTCCCTTCTCACTAAGAAATTAGCATTGCTAAACTGAATTAACATCACTGTGTCTTGTTCTTGTAAACAAAACTAGTGGTAAGAGTTTCCCCAGGGTCCCTTATTTATCAGTCCCTCAACTTAGTGCTGGCTGGATTGGACCAGCAGCCCCAGTTCACCTTGTTGCCATGAGAAAGAAATGGTACTGTCCTTTGATAGAATTAACAAGCCTCTCTAGGATTCCTCCCAACCCTATAACAAGAGATGGAATGCCACTCAAGACTCTGCACCTCTGTGGAGGTAAGGAACATCTGCCACACCTCAGGGATAACACCCACACCCAGCTCTTCTGACATATTTGGTTGTTAACCAGATCATATCACTAATTGAGTTTCATTGTAATTATTCAGGCATTTTCCCTTCACCTGTGCAGCCCTGAGTTTCTGTACACATGAAGTACATCTTACTTATTTCTATGTCCTCAGTGTCTCCCTGGTGTAGCTTCTGGTATACACTTGATTAAATAGATGGATAGATGGATGGATAGATATATAGGTTTATGGGAGAGATGGGGGGTGGACAGATGGATGAATGGATTGGCAGATGGGTGAAGAATGGGTAGGTAGGTAGGTATGTGGGTGGATGGATAGGTGGATGCATAGGTGGATGCATGGGTGGACGGGTGAATGAACAGTTGGGTAGGTGGATGAATGATAGATGGATTGTGGATTTGTGGGTAGCACATTTATAATTTGAGATGTACAGTAACCAAATTTTTTTAAGTATTTACCCCTGCTTTTTTTTTAGGTACTAGAGATTGAACCCAGGGATATTCTACCTCTGAGCTATACCTCCAGCCATTTTTTATTTTTCTTTTTGAAACAGGGTCTTGCTATGTTGCTGAGAGCCTCACTACATTGCTGAGGCTGGCTTCAAACTTGCAATGCTCCTGTCTCAGCCTCCCAAGTCCTGGGATTACAGGCATATATCACCATGCCCAGCTCTTACCCTATTCTTAAAGATTGTCAAGTGCTATCCTCCATGACCAGATGCTGAGTCTTTTGACAATCAGTAACAGGTATTAATGTTGACTGGTACCACGTCTTTGTATACAACAGCTTCTACCTCAAGATTATGCCTCTGTCTCAACACTTCTTAATTTCTCTCTCTCTCTCTCTCTCTCTCTCTCTCTCTCTCTCTCTCTCTCTCTCTCTCCCTTTCTCCCTTTCTCCCTCTCCCTCTCCTTCCCTCTCCCTCTCTTTCCCTCTCCCTCTCCTTCCCTCTCCCTCTCCTTCCCTCTCCCTCTCCTTCCCTCTCCCTCTCCTTCCCTCTCCCTCTCCCTCTCCCTCTCCCTCTCCCTCTCCCTTTCTCTCTACCTCTACCTCTACCTCACCCTCTCCCTCTCTGTCTTCTTGGGTTCCCAGGAGGCACTGGAAGATGTGCCAATAAGTACTGTATCCAATCAACATGTACATATGTGAGGGACTCGCTACTTTAAAACCCTCTCTGACACTCTAAGACAGCATGTCATAGCTGCCAGTCCATGGTCCTCGACCCTCCTTTCTCCTCTCCCCTCTTTCCTCCTTTTCGACAGTAGTTATGATTCCTTTCTTTCTCTCCCTCCTCTTCATCCCCCTTGCTCCTGAGGGTCCTGTTAGAGCCCTCACCTCAGCTTCTAGAGGGTGGTAATATGCTGGTTGGAAATTCCACTGGCCCCGGTGGATCTCCATTGTCATCCATGATTTAGCTTATCTGATGGTTCAATCCTTCCAGATATAAGTGACTGCTTAAAATTCTGCACCTCTGATTGGCCTTTTCCCGAAGCCCTCTGGTTTATATGCGTCATCAAAAAATTAAGTAAGGAAATCTCAGCATCTGAAATCAAGCCTTATTGTTATTAACATTAGCCACCTGCCAAGCCTGGAGGGATTTTCAGAAAACTTCTTCTGCTGTGCGTGCCAAGGGTCTCTGGGGGTCCTTGGCAGCCCCTGCTCTCCTTGCTGTCTCTGCAGCTATTGGCTCTGGCCAGGCAGGATGCTGGAGCTGGGACAGAAACCAGTGTTCATGGAATTTCCCTGCATGCCCTGCCATCTTCCAACTGCTTTGCTGTGAGGTAGGTCCTGATGCTGAAAATTGAGTTGGTGTTTTTAATTCTCATCCTCTTCCTCATTTCTGTTGATTTATAGGAAGAGAAGGCAGGAATGCCAATGTCACAGCATGTTTGAATGTGTATACCCCTAGTCCCCAAGTGCATATGTTTCTACCTAATCCCCAATGCTAAGGATGCTAAGAGTACTAGGAGGTGGGGCCTTTGGCAGGGGATTAGGTCATTCACATCCCTTATAAACGAGGCTCTTACTAAAGAGACCCAGTGGGGCGTATTTGCCTCTTTTGCTACATGAAGATACTGAGAAGACACCATTTATGAACTAAAAATGGGCCCTAGTCAGATACCATACTGGCTGCCACCTTGAGCTCAGACTTTACAGCTCCCAAAACTGTGAGAAATAAATGTCCACTATTCACAGGCTACCCAGTCTAAGGTATCTTGTGGTAGCAACCTAAATGGACTAGGATGATCTTCAAACTAGGTGTCTTCCTCTGAGGAAGAGTTCAGCCCTCGTGGTTATTAGTCAAAAGCTGG
Source organism: Graphiurus murinus (assembly GCA_004027655.1). Taxonomy (NCBI): domain Eukaryota; kingdom Metazoa; phylum Chordata; class Mammalia; order Rodentia; family Gliridae; genus Graphiurus; species Graphiurus murinus. The sequence goes on from PVLC010003478.1 coordinate 62,186, forward strand.
AGATAGCTTTGTCTCTGTGCTATCGTTCCTTTGGCTTATCTATCTGTCTTTGGCAGATGTGCCCTCTCTCCATCTGCCCTTCAGCTGTCCCATTGTCTGGATACTCACAGCTTAGAGGAGGGTCTAACCAGTCTTCGTGGGTAAACTTTACCCCAGTCCGCATTTTGCCATCCAGATGGGTTTTTCCGCACAACCTAGAAGAGAGTCCCAAGAGCTTTTTCACTTCAAAAAGAAGCAGTGACCCATGTGGTGGTGCACACCTGTAATCCCAGTACTTGGGAGGCTGAGACAGGAGGAGCTCAAGTTAGTTCAAGGCCAGCCTTAGCAACTTAGCAAGACCCTTTTTCAAAATAAATGTAAATAAAAAGGGTTGGGGGTTTAGTTCAAAGAGAGAATGCCCCTGGGCTCCCCAGTACCAAAAAAGTAAAAAAGAGGTAGTTCCCACTGAGGTTAAACACATTAGCTGGGGAGTCAACTGCCTAAGGTGGAGCCCACTCTGCCCCTGCCATCTGAGAGCTTTGCAGAGCCACTGACTTTTCTTGTCTTAGTTATCACCTGTGCTGTGGAGGCCACACTGGATCCTTGTGGATAAAGGGCTTCTCCCCAGGTGCCCCTTGTCCTCCATAACAAAAGGAATTTTCCAGTTCCCAATATGGCTCCCCAAAGGACTTGTCCAATGACCCAAGGCCTCCAGAACCCTTGGATTCTCTGTGCCTGATAATTTTATAATTCATTCCTTGACCCTGGGAAGATTGGGATGGGCAAAGAGAAAGCAGATCCAAAAGGATACTTATTGCTTCATTTTCAGTCTTCCATTGAGTGGAGAGGCCTCACCTGTGTAAGTTCTTGATGACTTTAGAGACGCCATGTGGAGCAGGGAGGTACTTCCACACTCTGCCTTCCAGAGAGAGATACAAGGGCCGTTTTAGAGCGTGGCACTGCCAAGGTATGTATCCCAAAGCCAGAAGTCTAAAATAGGATATCATGAAGGTAATCCTAGAAATCCTGAAACGTGTTTGAGAGATTATCAGATGGGAAGGAGCTTCTGAGACTCTAGAAGACAGCTTGTGGGGAAAAGGCACTGGGCTAGCTATCAGAAGTGGGTTTCCACATAAGTCTTATCTTTAAGAACTGGGGTCTTGGCCAAGACAGTGATACCCTGGGGGACATGGCTTTCTTAACTCCAAACCAGGGGTTATAGTTTCATTTTCATATGTTTTCCATGAAGATTTCATGGGGATTTGTGTGAAAGATATTTGAAAATGATGGTGTTCTTACAATAGTAGCATTATTCTAAATTACAAATAATAATGGTAATAAAAGGGAGAGTCTGAAACATTTGTCCAGTGCTTTTCAGAATCATCTGAGGAAAAAGAACTTCTTAGAGGTCAGTGTTTTTTAAGCTTTTTATGTCACATGACCCTAAATAAGGAAAAAAAAATATTTCCATTGTGAGCCAGGGTCTCTATACATAGGCCTATATGTATACTTAGAAAAACAGAGGTTTCATAGAATAATGCTTGCTATAAAAATGGATTCTGTTGCTTTTTGTTCTTTAATCCATTTGAAATAAGTTACTGTTCAAACTCCCTTAAATTGATTTAAAAACCACTAATGGACACAAATACAGCTTGAAAAACATTAATCTAAATTAGAGGTCAGAAAACTCCTGTGAAGGGCCAGATAGTGACTCTCTGTAGACTTTGCAGACTGCAGACTCTGAGCCACAGAAAGCAGAGACAGAGACAGAGCATAAGTGAATGGACAGGGTATAACTTCATTTACAAAAGTGGTTGCCAGATTGGGCCATAGCTTGCTGGCCTCTGGTCTAAATGAACTCAAGTTCTTTAAGTAGAAAAGTAGTGTAATACTTTGATGCAAATAGTCCTAAAAAAAAAAAAAAAACCATTGAAACCATCGAAATATAACACTAAATAAAGTACATATAATCATACCTACATAAAATAAATATAAATGGATTAGAAAGAAAGAAGTATATTAAGTTGCCATTATTCACAGATGACATGATTGTACACACAGACAGACTAGCAGATTGTAAACTATGAGAATTATACTCTGAGCCGGGCACGGTAGCACACGCTTGTAATCCCAGTACTTGGGAGGCTGAGACCAGAGGATCCAGGTTCGCAGCCAGCCTCAGCTACTTAGTGAGGCCCTCCGCAACTTAGTGAGACCCTATTTCAAAACAAAGAATAAAAAAATAGGGCTGGGGGTGTAGCTCAGAGATAGAATGTCCCTGGGTTCAATCCCCAGTACCACACACAAAAAAAGAACTATACTCTGTGTATGCACTTCCAGTTTCAGTAGGCTCTTCCACCTTGTGTGACTACGAGAGAGAAAACTGAAATGATCATTATAAAGAAAGAAAACACTTTTCCTGAAATTTTCTAATATAAAATGACTTTTTTAAGTTTGAATTCCAAAAAATCATCTTGTCCCTGTTTGAGCAAAAAAAACATTCTGCACTATGATTAAATATTACAATTTTTAGTGCAGATAAGGAGCAAGATATTAATGACTGCTATCTCCATGCCTGTCCAGCGTTGCAATAGACGGAAACCATTGAAATATAACACTAAATAAAGTCCATATAATCATACCTACATAAAATAACTATAAATGGATTAGAAAGAAAGAAGTAGATTAAGCTGCCATTATTCACAGATGACATGATTGTACACATGCAAAAATTTTATGAAATATTAGAATTAGTAAATGAATTTAGCGAGGTTGTTGAATACAGATCAATATTTTTTAAAAGTTGCATTCTCATATATCAGCAACAATTTAAAAATGAAGTCATATAGATAGTAATAGGGACTGACAGGAAAGGATGATCAGAGAAGGCCAACTTCTGTGGAGGTGACATTTCAGTAAAGACCCAAGTGAAGTGAACTTAACAAGCAATACATCTTAGAGAAGCAAAGGAAAAGGAGAATTCCAAACAGAAGCATCAGTGAGTACCAAGTTCTTGAGATGGGAGCATAAGACCCATCTCTCATGTGCATTTATTACAAATAAAATTGTTTTTTTTTTAAGTCTTCCTTTCCCATTCCTCACTGGTAGCTCCCTTTGGGCAAGGCCCATTATTGGCTTATTCGTCAATGTCTTCCCAGGATCCACTATCATGTATAGTATATAGACTTGCTCAATAAATATTGGAAATATGAATAAATTACCAAATTACATTTCTCTTTTTTTATAATGTGCTTTTATTGGTGCATTACAGTTTCACATCATCATGTAAATCATGTTGTCAGTGACATATATACACACAGCACTTGGTGCCCTCCCCCGTGTTTCCCCCTACTAAATTACATTTCTATATGTAGATCGATGCTCTGGATCCACAGAATCGATACCCACATGGTCAACCAAATTTGGATCAATGATATTTAGGGAAAAAGTTACTTCTGTAGTAAACATGTGCATACTTTTTTTCTTGCCATTATTCCCTGGATAATGTACTCTCAGAACTGTTCATATAGGACTTACCTTGTATTAGGTAATCTAGGGATGATTTAAAGCATTTGTGAGGGAGTGTGTAGGTTATAGGCAAGTACGACATCAATTTCTATGAAGGACTTGAACAGCTATGGATTTTGGTATCTATGGGGTTCCTGGATACAATCTTCCATGGAAACTGAAGGATGACTGTATTTTGTTTTCTGGACTAGCTCTTCTGCCCTGGGATTGATCTGTTTATTTGTGCATGAGTCCCACACTGTTTTAATGACTATGGCTTTAGAGTTGTTCCTAACACTTGGCAGTATTTAGATCTCCTGACACTCTTCATAAGGATAATTCATGTGGTGTGCGGTGTACTGGAGATACCACTGTTAAGTAAAAATGGATAGATAGTGTCATTGTCTTTGTGACGGCCAAATCCTACTGGGATGGTACAAGCAGCAAAGCTTAATTTCAGAGGAGACACTGGCAGGGTGGGCTAGTCTGATAAGTAGATGCATAAAAGTGAGACACAGGTAGAATAGCTTGTGAGGATGTATAAGCAGGTTCACAGCTTCTACACCGGCAGGTCCTCCAAATAGAGCTCAGGGCTTTCATGTGCGGTGAGCTTCTTGGAAGCGATGGCAGGTTCTATAAAGGGCGCGCTATTTCCAGTCCCGACTCTGAGTGGCAAGTGCCAGCAGCCTTGACACCGAGCCCCAAAGGCAGGGCTGCTGAGATTGTGTGGCCACAGCAGGGCACCGGGTGACCCCTTCATCTGATCCTCCTCACAGGAGCAGCACAAACAGCTCGGATTGTTCCTCTGTGCCCTGGGGTGAACTGATGCCAGCGGGCACCCGAGGCTTAAACATGGGTTTAAAACTTTAAACTGCTATCTGACACGGTCCTGAAGAGATAACCCAGGCATGCCCCTGGCTGGGGCTTGCTGTAACACCGCCCCGAACGTGGCTAGTGTTGCTGGCTGCCTCAGATTTTGGTGGGTGAAAAGGCAAGAGGTGAACATGTCACCGTTGTTGACCAAGAGCGGATGTGGGGCAGATTTAGAAACCTCCTTAACCTTGGGGTGTGGGAGGGCAGTTAGAAGTATATTTTAGTCTTTGCACCTGGGTTGCAAATATTTACAATATTTTGTGTTTATATCACGTTCTGTCATCACGAACTTCCAACCCCCGTGAGTAAAACTGGGTCTATCTTTCCTTTTATAGTCAGTGCTTTGATGGCAAGCTTGAATCTGACTGAAGTTCCAGAGCCCAAATTATGCCCCATATGATCTTAATAGACTATTTAAATAAATGGACTTGTTTCTTAATGGAAATCCAGCCATCCCTTGGTATCCACCAGGGATTGTTCTGGAACCTCTGCTTGGATGTCAAAATGCATGCTATGCAAATCTCTTATATGAAGCAGTGTAATCTTTACACATACACTGTACACATGCTTCTCTATGCTTTAAGTCATCTCTAGATTACTCATGATGCTGGGTACAACGTAAGTGCCATAGAAATAAGAAATAGTTGTTATACTGTGTTTTTATTTGCTATTTATTTATTTATTTATTTATTTATTTGTACTGGGGATTGAACACAGGGCATTCTAACTTCTGAGAAACATCTCTCAGTAGCAAGAGTAATCATCTCTAAATTACTCATGATAGTGAGTACAATGTAAGTGCTACAGAAATCATTGTTATACTGTATTTTTATTTGTATTATTCTTATTGTCATTTTTTTCCTTTCTTTTCTTTGTTTTGGTACCTCCCAACCCCATTTTATTTTTTATTTTGAATCAGAATCTTGCTAAGTTGCTAAGGGTCTTGCTAAGTTGCTGAGGCTGACCTCGAGCCAGCAATCCTTCTATCTCAGCCTCCCAGGTACTGAGAGTACAGGCATGCACCACCAAACCCGGCATACTGTTATTTCTTTCTGCTTTTTTCCCCAATATTTTCAATCCAGGTTTGTTAAGTCTGTGCCTGATTTTGCACATTTTACAAGTTGAGCTTTCCTAAGGCAAGATATAACTGCCCTGCACCTCCCCCTTTGGTGTTGCAGCAGGCATGGATGTCCTGCCCTCACATGAAGGATGGCTGGTTTCTGGTCCCCAGCCTGCTGCCTACCTGGCCTGGTCCCCTAGTCTGAGCCTCCTAGTCACCATTCATCCATTTGTGTTCAGCTTCTCCTCTTGCTTACAGAGGGATTTCTTCCAAGACCTTGGGATGAAAAAGCATCACTGGCACCTTCCTACAGTATCTCTTCCTTCTGGGGAAAATAAAACCATCATGGATAAGTGCCTCGTGGGCCATGGCCAAGCGGCAGTCATGGCAGTCATCATACAGCACTCCCAGAGTGTTCTGTGATCCCTGCCTCCCCTGCCTGGGCTGTCAGCTTGACTTGCTCCTGTCAGACACCAGATTGTGACCTCCAGAGGACAAGGACCCTACAGCGGTAGCTGGAACGGATCAGAGATGAATGAGGGAACCACAGGCAGTGGCGGGGATCCAGCTGAGGCAGCTTGGCATGACGGGAGGTTGCTGGGCTTGGAAACAGAAGACCTCATTTAAGTTCAGCCCTGCATTTATAGCCCTCTGCAAGGTACTTCACCCCCTCTTGGCTTCCTCCATCTCTTCCTCTGTATGGAGAAGCCATGATAACTCTTACACAGGAGGGTTGGCAAAATTGCCCGCGATAGCATGCACAAAGTACATTGATTGCATACCACCTTGGCCTCCAGCCAACGAATGAGCAAATCCATCCCTGAGAACCAATTGCATGACAAGTCGGGAGCGACTCTTGCACCTGGCCTGCTCTCTTTCTCTGAGGATTACCAGGACCCCTGCCTATAGCAGTTTTTTTTTTCTTTCCATGCTTAAATTAGTAATTAAGAAGAATTCTTCTCCTGTACATTTTGTTTTTAAGTCTTTAACATACTAACTGAAATTTTCCTCTACTTCCCTGTTTCTCAGACAGGCTCTGCCCTTTCCAGTGACTCATTGCTTCCAAGCCCAGTCCTCAGTCCTGTTGGTAACGGTCTGTTTACTGCTTTAAAAATAAAACAGCAAAATAATCCTGATGATGGAAGTATAAAAGAACAGGGCATAGATTATAAGCGTGAAGCTTGGTGAAATTTATTTTCCACTCCTTATTAATCCTGTTGCTTTAAGCATGTTCCTCTTACGAGGCAAGAATAAGCAATGTCTCTCTGGGGAATTCACAGATGCTTCTGTTGCTGGGGTTCTGGCATTAGAAGGGATGAATGATTAACAAAAGTGGTTAAGAGGTAGCTGGGCATGGTGATGCACACCTGGAATCCCAATACTGGGAGACTGAGACAGGAGGATCGCAGGTTTAAGGCCAGCCTCAGCAACCTAGAGAGAATCTCAGTAACTTAGTGAGATCCTGTTTCAAAATAAAAAGGTCTGGGGGTCAGCTCGGAGGTTGAATGCCCTTGAGTCCAATACCTAGTACCAAAAATCATAAATAAAAGTGATTAAGAGATTTGTGATGGGCAGAAATGACTAGAAGCTGAGGATTCAGTGTGGCCGAGGCAAGACATAAATGGAATAAAGTGAATTAGTTTGTGTCCATTGCAGCTCTCAAGTCCCAAGGCATCAATGCAGTAAAGGATGAAGGTTTTAGAAGAGACTGGAATCCAGCTGCAAGATAAAGGCTAGAAGCAATTTCTCTAGGTCCTCATCTTGACCAAGCGGTAGATAGAAGAATGGGATCCTTACCTCGGGTAATCATCATTGCCCTCATTCTGAGAGCTTAATGGAAGTTACAATGTCACCCACGGTTGGGAATCAGACCTAGAACCCACTAGAAGTTAGGTTGGCCTTGGAATCCGATCAGAAACGTGGAACAATTAGACTAATGACAATGGGACTCACCCCTAGATGCCTTCGAAGCAGACATATAAGAGGAGAATTGAAGCTGGTCATGGTGGTGCATGCCTGTAATCTCAGTACTTGGGAGGCTGAGACAGGAGGATCGCAGGTTTGAAGCCATGATGTTTTACATTTTCCAAAATAAAAAATAAAATAGGGTTGGGGGGTGGGGTATAGCTCATAGGTAGGGTGCCCCCGGGTTCAATTCTCAGTACCAAAAAAAAAAAAAAGAGAGAGAACTAGGAAAAGATTACTAGCCACATGCTGGAAGTTCCAGGAAATCCTTGTTGTGAGTGCTAAGAGGGACATAGGCATTTTCAATTCTCAGTCTGTATTAGAAAATGGTGGAAAGCAGTGGTTTCTAACATCCTGAGAGGATAATAGCTCTTACCTACCACCTGAGCTTCTCTGTATTGAAACCAGGAGATGCTCTTGGTCTCTGCATACGCTATTTTCAGTAAATCTAGATCTCCCATACACGGAGGGACACACAGACATAAGGAAACCATCACTTTCCTGGACCTGAGAGGAGAATCTTTGAGAAGCCCTACTTCTCTGTCCTGCCCTACCTGGATGAGAGAATATTTCTATCATACTTTTCAATTTTATTTGGCTCTTAAGGGGTCAGTAAGTTGTACCCCCTTCTTTTTCATTTTTTATTGGTGTATTATAATTATATATCATAGTGAAGCTTAGAGTGATAAATACACTCCTTCATGCAGCATTCATTGTGTTAATCCTTCAGTTCCCACTGGAACTCACATATTGTTGATGGGATTGTAAAGTAGTATAGCCCCTATGGAGACCAGTATGAAGGTTTCTTAAAAAACTCAGAAGGAGCCACCCTATGACCTAACCATACCACTTTTGGGGATCTTCCCAAAGTCATTGAAATCAGATTACTATAGGGACACATGCATTTCCATGTTTATAGCAGCTCAATTCACCGCAGTCAAACTATGGAACCAGCCTAGGTGTCCATCAACAGATGAATGGATTACGGAATTGTACACCTCTTTACCACCCCAGTTTAGAACCAACTGAGAGACAAAAGGCAATCAGAGTTTAAAATATTGTTTTTATTATTGATGAAGGCTCCATTGTAGGCATAGCTTACATGTGCAATAATACTGCTTTTCCTATAACTATACCCCCAGAGTTGCCCGCCTTTTGTAGGTAGCACTAGAAAACATCAGGTCTCTCCTTCAATGGACTTGACTATTAAAGTGAACATTTGGCAGAGAGCAAACTAATGCACAGGCTCCTCCCAGCAGATACTACTTAAGAGAAGGAAGTTTTTCTCCAGCATGATCTGCCCACAGACCACTGTTCTTCTCCCAGGAGTGAACTAGCAGGGGAGGAGAGAGGCCAGGAGCATTTCCTTAGTGGAGATTCCTTCCCATGGGTGGACATGTCAGGAGTGGGAAATAGTATTCCCCAATCATAGTTTTTTTTATTTATTTCTTCTCATTTGTCTGACCTAGCCCATTCAACAGGAAGCAACTCCTCTTCTCCTTGTTTAGTGCTGTGGTGCTTGGCATGCTACTTTGGATGGGGGAATTTTGCTGTTGACCACAAAGGAATTTCCATATGTTCAAGGCAGTGGCAGGTGGGCCGATGAATGACCAGGACACCACACTCGAGATTCTTCTGGGCTACCATCATAGAGCTCAAGCCTCAGCACTGTTTCTTTTCTGGAGGACCGTCTTCCTTGTGGGGAGCACCAAATCCCCTGAAATGTGCGTGCCTGGAGGAGCAACAGGGATGGGGAAGAACACAGACTATTGGTAGGAGTGAAGAGGACTCAGGAGAGTTAGTCCATGGGCAGATTTGAGAGTGTAAATGGAACATTCATTATTCATTCAATGGGTATCTACCAAGTGCCTGTAAGAGCTGGCCCGTGCTCTAGGGTTTGGGCAGGTAAGCAAGACTCATGGACTCGTGGGCCATTGTTTGGGTCTGGATGGCGGCAAATACCAGCCAACAAATAAAGAAATAGTAGCATGCTATGACTGCAGTTAGTGACATGTGCTTTGAGGCAGGAAGAGGGAATGGAAAGTGACCTAGTGGCCAAATGTCATTTTCTAGATAAGGCATCTAGATGAATAATCACCCAGCTGCTGGCCACAGGCTATATTCCGTGGATGGTTGCTTCTATGCAATGGGGGAATCTCAGCTCCAGATTCCCTGAAACACCCTCCTAGCCTCAGCGTGAATATGTCAAGAGACCGAGAGTTTTCTAGACAGCTGTACAGATGTAATACTTTTTTTTTTTCCTTGAGCTAAACTCAACAAGCTGAGATCTACATGCTCATTCCCATTTTGATTTCTGGAACACCCTAGAAGGAAGCCTCTTTCTCTTTCATGTGCCAATTATAATAGCCACTTATAGAGGACCTCTTCGCTCCAGGGAGCTCCACTGACAAATACAGGCAAGTCTGTTCACCTCTGCAAGCATCAGTTTTCTTATTCGTAAATCAGGAGTAACAGTGCCTCCTCACTGGGTTGTAATGGAGTTAAATTAGGTAATGCTTATGTGCTTGGTAACTGAATTAGACACCTTTGATACTCAGGAGTCGTGGGCACACTGATCATCATTGATTTCTATCAGGTCCTTTGCATATTTATTTGTTTACCCAACATGCACTGGAACCTGGTAAGTGTCAAGCAGTGTTTCAGAAGCAGAGAATACAAAGATGAATCTGATATGGTATATACTTTAGGGAATGGCAAGGTCTAATGGGAGGCACAGAAGGTGTCAACAAATAATTACATTAGAAGTAGAGCATAAGAAGTGCTATAATGAAGTGCTACTGGATCTCACAGCAGGGAGATACCAGCTTTGTCCAGGAAGAAAAGAAACTTTCTTACAGAGGGGCTAATGTTTGTTCTGATTCCTGAAGAAGGCTAGAATTTCCCAGCCAGATATGGAAGAAGAGCATATTAGAAAGAAGCATATACTACAAAAATATCTTCTCAAAAAAAATCATGCCTCTCAAAACAGTCTCTCTCTCTCTCTCTCTCTCTCTCTCTCTCTCTCTCTCTCTCTCTCTCTCTCTCTCCACTCTTCTCTCCTCTTTTCTCTCCTTTCTTTCCTTCTTCTTTCTTTCTGTTGTTCCCTGAAGTTAATAAGTTTACAAAGAAAACTCTTGCTAAAAGATAATATAAAAGAAAAAAGAATTGTTTAAAAAGTTCTTGGTGAATGAATTACATTTTTTTCACCTAATTTTAGTACCATGGATTGCAATGGGAATTTAAAATATTTTAAAAAATTTTTAAATGCAATTATTTAACTACCTTGAAATTGAATGCCCTACATATGGTAATGCCATGTTAGTATGATGGTTGGTTTTGTGAGACTGAAAGTCAAAATATTACAATGGAAAAGCATTTTATTCAATGGGAAGAAAGATCAAGTTCAATTACTTGAAAGAATCTCATCCCATGATATTCTCCCAGAACAGCTTTGTTAACTTAAATGAAATATAGAATTTCTTATTGAGTGCTTGTACTTCCTACAGTTCACTAAAAGCACTACTCCACTACTACTTTTTAAAATTTTTCTCACGTAAGCACAATAGAACATTCTTGCAACCTGCTTAAGAAAATTTATACATAAAGGATAAGAAAATTTGTAGGAGATGGTAACCTATGATGATCATAAGAAATAACAGCAGAATACAAAGGTAAGTGTCAATCAAGACCTCTTAAATTTTCTTACAGTGATGAACAACATTTCACTTAAAAATAATGAAAGGAAGAGCACAGGTATGAAGGAAATGTCTATTTAGCCATTGTTTCGTTTAAATATCAATTCCGAATAAAATTTAGAGCTATAACATGATTTCATGCATATTAAAAAATTTTTACTAGTGCATTATAATTACATATAATAGTGGGGTTCATTGTGATATTTTGTAATGTGCATATCATAAATTGGTCTATTTAATTCTCTCTCTTTTCCCTCTCTCTCTTCCCTCCTTCCTTCACTATCTATTTCTCTACTTTATTGGTCTGTTTTCTGTTTTCTTTTGGTACTGGGGATTTAATCCAGGGGCATTCTACCTCTGAGCTACACCTCCAGCCCTTTTTACATTTTTTTATTTATTTTTTTTGCGGTACTGGGGGTTGAACCCAGGGGCATTCTACCTCCGAGCTACATCCCCAGCCCTATTTTTTAGTCTTTATTTTGAAACCGAGTCTCACTAAGTTGCGGAGTGCCTCACTAGGTAGCTGAGGCTGGCTGCGAACCCGGATCCTCCGGTCTCAGCCTCCCGAATGCTGGGATTACAAGCGTGCGCCACCGCGCCCGGCTTCATTTTTTTATATTTTGAAACAGGGTCTCACTAGATTGTTGACACTTGCTAAGTTGCTGAGGCTGGCCTCAAACCTGCAATCCTCTTATTACATCTCCAAAATATTAGGAATACCACCATGCCTGGCTTGTCCCTTCCACTTTCATGAGATCCCTTTTCTTTCCTTTTTCTCTAGTTTCCACACATGAGAAAACATACAACCCTTGAGTCTGGCTTACCTCGCTTAGCATGATGTTCTCAGTTCCATTCATTTTTCCTACAAATGGCATAATTCATTTTTCTTTATGGTTGAGTAAAACTCCATTTTGTATATGTACAATTTACTTCATCCATTCATCTGTTGATGGACGCCTAGGTTGGTTTCATAACGTGACTAATGTGAATTGTGCTGCTCTAAACATGTATACTCATGTATCTAGCATGCTGACTTTAATTCTTTGGGGTAAATACCAAGAAGAAGTATAGGTGGGTCATACAGTAGTTCCCTTCCTAGTTTGTTGAAGAATCTCCAAACTAATCTCCTCAATGGTTGTACAATCCCACCGACAGTGTGTAAGTGTCCCTTCCCCTCCCTTTGCATCCTCACCAGAATTTGTGTGTGTGTGTGTGCGTGTGTGTGTGTGTGTGTGTGTGTGTGTGTGTGTGTGATTTACTGGGGACTGACCCCAGGGATGTTCTACCTCTGAGCTACATCCACAGCTCTATTTTACTTTTTATTTTTTGGACCAGGATCTCACTAAGTTGCAGAGGGCCTTGCTAAGATGCTGAGGCTGCCCACAAACCTGGGATCCTCCTGCCTCTGCCTCCCAAGTACTGAGATTACAGACATGCCACCATGTCCGGCTTTATTTGGAGCTTGTCAACTGCCATTTTAACTGGAGGGGGATAAAATCTTAGTGTAGTTTTGATTTGCATTTTCCTGATTACTAAAGTTGTTGTATATTTTTTCACATATTTGTTGGCCATTTGTATTTCTTCTTTTGCATTTGGCATTATTAAACCACTGGCAATAAATTTGCCATTTGCTTTACTGATGTGTGAATCTAAATTTTTTAAAAAATAATTTGTTAAATGTCATTCGATAGCACAGCTACTGAGAAGATGAAGTCAGCAGTGGAATTCCTAATACAGACCTGATCTTCCAGCAGAGAAGAGAGAAAAATGCACTATTGCTTCCTGTTACTTTTGTTCCTATTTGGAACAATGTCATTGGAAGAGCTATTTTTAAAAATGTATAATAGAAGCCAGGTATGGTGGCACACACTTATAATTCTAGAATTTGGGAAGCTCAAACAGGAGGATCACAAGTTTGAGGCCAGAGTGTGATAACTTAGTAAGACCCTGTTTCAAAATAAAAGTAAAATAGACTTGGGATGTGGCTCCATGGTAGAATGTCCCTGGGTTTGATCTCCAGTACCACACACACACACACACACACACACACACACACACACACACACGTATAATAGAGTTATTTCTTCAGTAGGAAGAGGGAACGGTACCAGAGAAGACCTTTTTTCCCTGAAAGCTATCCTTTCCCAAGCTCAAGTTTCTTATTACAGAGCCAGAGTGTCATAAATATGAAATGTGCTTGTTGGATGGCCAGGATCATACACGGCAGAAAATAGAATGTTCTGGAAATGCCTGTCTTGTGTAATATGCAGCCACCCAAGTTCCCTGAGGCCAGCATTGCTCCTTGAACTTGTTTTATTGGTCAGGGAGCTTTGCTTACAATCTGGGTATTTGGCCTTGAGATTAGGAAATTGGACACAACCCGCACATAATTTGAGGAATTCACTTTACTAATGAGTTGAATGTAGTGGCTCAACCTTTTGAAAGAAGTGTAAGAATATTGTGATTCAGTCATTATCTCGCATTTTTCTCCATCTCAGCTTTCTAAAAAGACTTCTCCAAATGCATGACTTTTCGAAGCTCTTTTGAGTCTGAATTATGTCTTTGGTGGTAAAACTGTGTGGAGATTGGCCTCGAGGTTGCCCGGGCGATTCTGTTTATATTCATTTGATTTCATTTTATGCTTTCTGCAGATACGGAAGAGTGTCCCCAAAATATCCTCCAGCGATGTGTTCATCACTCTGTTTAAACACAGGACATCACTGCTTCTCCTGTTGCTAGCAGGCTGGGCCGAGACTGCAGAAACAACCATGTGCTGGTCTTCTTTGCGACCAATGTGGCATATGTGGACATGAGTGGCAACGAACCAAGGAGTTAGGAGCACAGGAGTTTAAAAACACAAACCTTCAGCCCTGTTGGCTTTTCTCAAGGCATCTGCCCCAAATCTCTTCAGACATAGAACAAAGGTCCCTTTCTTACATACAAAAGAAAGAGACCTTTGGTCTTTCAATGCCAACCCTTTCTGAGTCCACATTTGTATACACCGGGTAGTTAAAAGAGACCTGGAACTTCCCAAAGAAGATGGTTCTGATTTTTTTTTAAATTTTTAACTCAGTAAACATTTATTGAACTCCTTTTTAAAATAGATCTTTATTGGTGTATTATAATTATACATTATAGTGAGTTTCACAGTGATAAAGACATACATGCACAGAGCACTTGGTGTGATTTTCTCTGGATCCTGCCTTACTTGTATACAGGTAGAAATGAAGAGATAGTGAGGGCATTGGATGAGAGTTGTTCTTTGTTTTTCTGTGGTTGTGGTAGGCTTGGTTGGTTGGTTTTTTGATGCTGGGTATTGAACCCAGGGGCATTCTACCTCTGAGCTATACCCCCAGACCTTTTTATTTTGAAACAGGGTCTTTCTAACTTACCAAGGGCCTCTCTAAGTTACCAAGGCTGGCCAGAAGCTTGTAATTCTCCTGTCTCAGCCTTCCAAGTACTGAGCCACCTGCCCCACCCCATCCCCACTCTTTCTGTGTTTTTTACCCTGATGTTCAAACTGAGAGTTACCTGTATTGCTAGCACTGCCTCCTTTGCTTTTAACTGGGTTTTGAAGGACTCAGAGGAGTCTATCTGTGAAACAGACCCTGGAGAGAGGCGAGAAAACTGCCCAGAATCCCAAAAGTGAGAAAGGGTATGATATATGAGCGGCACTATAAGCAATCCAGGACTACCATGAAGTGACAGACAAAGGTACATGGGAAAGAAATGAGGCTGGAGGACTGTGGATCAAATCATAGAGCTCAAAAAAAAAAAAAAAAAAAAAAAAGACAAGGCATAAATTGCAGAGGTAGCAGGTTTGGGGGAATTTTTTAGTCACTATTAAATAAAAGTCAAGAGCAACATGATAAGAACCAACAAAACCTATACTGTTCTCACTGTCTTGTTCTTATGAGAAGGAAATAACTTTACCAAGCAAGGAGAAGACCATGGCTGAGCCATCTTCCTGGCTTT
The DNA here is from genome assembly GCA_004027655.1 of Graphiurus murinus. Taxonomy (NCBI): domain Eukaryota; kingdom Metazoa; phylum Chordata; class Mammalia; order Rodentia; family Gliridae; genus Graphiurus; species Graphiurus murinus. The sequence continues at coordinate 77,240 of PVLC010003478.1, forward strand.
TGCTGGTGGTGCGGGCCTCCCATCACTGAAAGTCCATTGGAAAGCTGCAATTATACTGAAAGTCTAAAGTTCTATCTATCATCATCAGAATCACTGTGTCCACATTCTGCTAATTCAGAAGAGTCACAACATGGACTTCTGTATGACCAGGGGAAAGTTAACATTATCTCAGGCCTTGTCCAGGCCAGGAGAGATTTCCTAACACACATTCCGTAAATTACTGGGAAGGTCTAAAATAAGCATCACAACTTCAAAGAGTCCAAGTTGAGGGCTTTGAGGGTTAGGCAGTGAGAGTAGAACCCACATTCTATGATAAAGGTTCAGTTGCTATCGTCTGTCTTGACTGGTCAGGATGCTCCCCAGGAGTTGTGGGACAAGTTCTACAGCTCCTTGCAACATGACATCAATGTAAATAGGCTAAGTCAACTACATCATCCTCATCTCATTTCTGTGTTTAACAAAGACATTGTCTAAGCTGGAAGCAATCAATATTTTTTCAAGACAACTGGAGTAGCTCATGGATTGGAAAAGATGTGGCCGTTGCCTACAACAAAAGATAATACAACCAGGCATGGTAGTATATGCCTGTAATCCCACTACTTGGGAGGCTGAGGCAGGAGAATCACAGGCTCAGGGTGAGCCTCAGCAACTTAGTAAGGACTTCAACAACTTAGCAAGACTTTGTTTCAAAATAAAATTAAAAAATAGGACTGGAGCTGGGTATGGTGGTGCACGGTTGTAATCCCAGTATTTGGGAGGCTGAGACAAGAGGATCAAAGGTTCATGGTCAGCCTCAGCTACTTAGTGAGGCCCTCCGCAATTTAGTGAGACCCTGTTTCAAAATAAAGAATAGAGCTGGGCGTGGTGGTGCACACTTATAATCCCAGCATTTGGGAGGCTGAGACTGGAGGATCCAGGTTCACAGCCAGCCTCAGCTGCTTAGTGAGGCCCTCCGCAACTTAGTGAGACCCTGTTTCAAAATAAAGAATAAAAAAATAGGACTGAGGGTGTAGCTTGGAGATAGAATGCCCCTGGGTTCCATCCTCAGTACTGCAAAAAAAAAAAAAAAAAAGAATAAAAAAATAGGGCTGTGGGTGTACTCAAAGGAAGAGAGGTAGAATGCTCCTGGATTCAATTCCCAGTACTGCAAAAAAAAAAAAAAAAAAAAAAGACTGGAGGTGTAGCTCAGAGGTAGAATGCCTCTGGGTTCAATCCCCAATACCACAGAAAAAAAGAAAAAAAAAAAGATAATAGCAAATTTGAAACTGCGTTTGGATTGTGCTTAGTGAAAATGGCCCAAAGTTAAATAGATCTCCAAATCCAACATTATTTTTGAAATTAGGATTCAATTTATTGCTTTGAGTGCCATCACTGAAGGTCCCCAATGTCTTGGTGGGTTCATTCAGTAGAGGCATTAAAATAACCACATACTTTTTAGTCTTGTCCCTCTTCCAGTGAGCTATTTCCTTTGCTAGCATTCAGACCTTTGGGGACAAGTCAATTATGAAATGAGATTGTGTGTTCTTTGTGCTAAGAATACCCAAGGGTCCTGCGAGACTACAGGTGGGCGATGATAAATAAAAGCACCCTTGGATGAGGTCCCACTATAAATGGGCCCCACCGTTTAATGGGCAGTTAAGCCCTAAAAGACTCTCCATTTGGCTAATGAATGCCATTTTGTCTCTGCGCAGGTTTCTTCTGATGTCTCTGGTCTCTTTATCCTCCCCACCAGTCCTGCTACGTCACCATTCCTGGCCTTTTCCTTCTTCCTACATCCTACCTCGTCCTCTGACTTACCCATAACCAGCAGATGTGAAAGACCTTAGATTTAACGGACAATGTTATCTCAGCCTGCAGTAACTGACTACAATACTGTGTCACTAGGGACTGACTGCAGAGGTTCAAATAAGGACAATATCGAGGATTCAGTAGGAACTAAAGGGAAATATTGTCTCAAAGAAGCCAAGAACAGAAAAAGAGGATGTACGTAAGATAAACAATGAGATGTGATAAAAAAAAAAAAAAAAAAGTGTAAAGCTTGGGTGCCAGAGAGGCCTGGGTGCAAATACGCAATCAGCCATATATAAGTTGTGCAATTGTGAAAAAATCATTTCCTGTCTATGATCTTCAACTTCCTTGTCCAGAAACCAAGTGTAATAAAAGATCACAAAAGCAATTATAAAATTTGTGAATGATACATACTGTGTCTGGCACATGGTAGGGATATGATAAATATGCATTATTTTATCATTGTCATCATCAGAGCTGAGAAGATACCAAAACGAAGATATCAAGCTTAATTGGCAAGTCCAAAAGGTGCGAAGAAGTTTAGAAATAGTGGACATAAGTCAAGAATCTGAATGGGAGTGAACTGATTCCTAGGGAGCGTGAGGTCAAAGCGGGGCTCTTGGCTACCCTGGCTTCAAGTCACATGATGTGTAAGAGGGTCCGGCTTGTTTAGAGTGCTAGGATGGGGTCAATACTGTCTTATCTGCTGGTAAGTAGATGAGATTTGGAAGTCATTTCTCTTCCCCAAACCCAGGAATTGACTTGCTGAGGGGTGCTTCAGGCCCCATCCATTCATAGAGATACCATATTTCTCTTCTCTCCCCTCCTCTGGGATGAGGTTTCTGTAAAAGTGAGGTGAGGAACAGATCATGGGATCCAGTCTTCTTGGCAACAGATCCAAACCCAGTTCTTTGGAAGGAAGATCTGTATTATTTCACTTGTTCAAGCATACATTTCAGGGAAGGGAGACTCTCAAGGTAAGAATGGATGGGGAAGCTCTTGTAGAGAGAGTAAAGTACTACAACAAAGGTGGTGGCTGGCTTCTGACATTCCGCCTTGGACTTAGGAAGGCAAAGTCTTCATTGCCAAAATGAAGAATAGACATTAGATGACCTCTGACCTCAGCCAGGAAGTGAAATCATTCTCTTCCTCTACGTCTTCATCTGTAAAAGCAGGGGAAAGCATTAGTCTAGACACAACTAAAAATCATACTGGCTTTTAAGCACAAGAAAGCCATTGTGGTTTTTTGAGGGGAATATGAGATGGTTGAAGATTAATATGGGAATTCAGACATTTATTTTCTGCTACATGCCTGGCACTGTGTTAAGTATTTGTACATTAATTGCCTCACTTAATCTTCATGACAGCCCCAGGAGGGCAGTGTATATTATCAACTCCACTTGACAGGGGACACATTTTAAGATAGAAAAGTTAAGTAATGTGCCCAACTCACACAGCTAAGAAAAAAAAATGGCAATGCTGGAAATTGAATTCTAGAACCTTCACACCTGTACACCACAAACTTTGGCTAAGGTTGAAGATGTCCCAAACCCTGTGCTAAGCACCTAGGTGTCAGGGTGATTTTAAAAAAAAAAAAAAAAAACAGACAAGTTGGGTGTGGTGGCTTGAAATCCCAGTACTTGGGAGGCTGAGACCGGAGGATACAGGTTCACAGCCAGCCTTAGCTACTTAGTGAGGCTCTCTGCAACTTAATGAGACCCTGTTTCAAAATAAAGAATAAAAAATAGGACTAAGGGTATAGATCAGAGGTAGAAGGCCCCTGGGTTCAATCCCCAGTACCACAGGAAAAAAAAAAAAAAAAAAAAGCAGACATAGTCGTTAGCCTCCACCTGCCAAGGAAGGCGAATGGAAATTAGAAATCTAAATGAATATGTGTTAGCAATAAACACAAAGGCTAGAAGGAGGAGGTCCATGGCCCCGTTGGAGCCTAGAGTGTGATTTGGCCTCATTGGGAAGATTGGGAAAAGCTCCCCAGGTGTGCCTTGATCTGAAATTTGGAAGTGAAAATAGGATGGAAGAACATTATAAGCAGAGAGAGTAATATAAATAGCAGGTGCAAAAGTCCTGTGGCAGGAAGGATCCAGAGATCTAGGAGGGACAAGAGAAGGCCTATTGTCCCCCGAGCCGGACCCTCAACCATGAGGCTCCAGTGGAGACGATAACCATATGTTGTTGCTTCAAGTTTCTCTTTATTATACCTCTCTCTCTCTGTCTCTCTCTCTCTAGGACCGAGGACGTTACCCAAGCAGTAATAGTAACAATGACAATGACAGTAACAGTAATCGTTCTCTTAACCCTGACAGTAACTGTCTCTCTAACTGCACTCGTCTCTCTTACTCCACTCTCCTTCTCCGTAGCTGTTCCTCACAATAGTAGTTGTCCATCCAACCATCACCCTCACCGACCATCCTCTCCAGGGCGAGAGGTGGAGGCTCTTAAAGCCACACAGGGCTTGAGCCACGAGGTGCCCGCATACAGCCCTCACGTGGGTAGGCCACGAGCCGGGCGTGCTGGTGCATGCGCTCTCGCGTGGCGCAGCCCTAGGATGTTACCACCTGCAGCTGCTCCTGGCACTCTGCCAGGCGCCATCTAGAGGCGAGGTCTCTCCGGCCGGGCTAAGACCCCAACAAAGGTCAACACGGTTGAAGCGTACAGAGCAAGGGAAGAGTGGTAAGGAATGCAGGTGGGAGGGAGACAGGGCCCGGCCATGCAGAACCTGTGGGCGAAGTGAAGTCTGGAATGGAATCTCTGAAAAGTTCTGAACAGGAAACCACCGAGCTACCAAGTCAGATACAAATTGTCTTCCTTACTTTGCCAGTGGGAAATGAGGTCTGTTAAACACCAGCTTATGGAGAGGGAAGAAAACAGTAGAATCCCTGTGTTTCTTGAGGGTATAGACCTAACCATGGCTAATTAACAATGGGGTAAATTGTACATGGGGCGAGGGGATCCTTAAAAATCCACAAAGGGCTCAATTTGGCTTCTAAAATGTTTTGTCTGTGGAAATCTTGCACCAGTTCTCATTCTTAAAACAGAGTTAAAGGAGAAACAGATGAGTTTTCTTTGCTTTATCTGTAAACCAACAGATTTAAGGTGCCTACTCACCCAATGTGGTGGTTAGCAAGACCAAACACACACATAAATCAAACACACCAGTGCCTGCCTGCCGGGGTCCTGCACCAAAGTTATTGCAGATGTTTAACATGATGTGTAGGAAATTTCCTCTCTCTGTTAAAGGAGTCCAGCCCCTTTTAGATATATGTGTCTTCTGAGGAGGAACAAATAAATAAAGTAAGGCAACTCAAAGGTAGGCTTCGTCTCTTTCACTGAAGTAAATGTGTGTTCATCGGCTCTGAGGGAACTGTGGCATAAGAAGCAGAGCTTGTGTATTTAATGTTTTCAACCATGTAAGAGAATCAGAAATGTTGTGTTTACTTACGATGACTGAATATGGTATTCTGCATTTATGAATATTAATAAACTTTTGAACTTGCAAAAGTTTGTAGATTTTATTTTTAAAAAAAGGAATCTCATGTTCAGTGCTCTATATTTTAGGAAAACCAAGGCTCCTCTTCCGTGGCAGATCTTAAGAGAAGCAGAAATGGAAAGGAAGCCAGGAACATTCTAGAAAATGAGACTTATATTCTTTGGCCCTCGTACAGCAGAAGAAACTCAGCATAGTGTCCGTGTCGTGAGCAGTCAATAAATGGTTTCCATTGGATTTATTGTCAACAGCATACCGGAAGCTCAAGGTGGCTGACAAGTTCATGGAGGTCAACATCCCTGGGCTGATAGTACTGTGGCCATCCCTGAGTTAGTAATAATAAGTCACTAACATAGAGCCTGTGTTCTTTACAAATTCAGTCACTGGGTAACGTCTACCATTGTCATCTTACAAAAATTTCCAGAATCTTCATCATCCAACCCTTGTCTGAAGAGGCCACTCTTTTTTCCCCTAGCAAAAGCTTTTTGCTTCACCCACTCCTCTTCCCTCTTCCAAAGGACCCTGAGACATCGCCCTACCACCCGGGACGTCTAAAACCAACTTGCAGGCTTCCACCAGAGACCTCACTTCTCACCTCTCTTCCCTTTCATTTCTTCTTGGTCCATATGTTTCACTGGAAAATGCCATTCCTACTGTAATTAAAAGAGTCCCTACATAGTCCTTTCTCGAGAGGCACATGGAGTGAGGGAGAAAGCACAGCCCTTGGAGCCAGGCAGCTCTGAGTCTGGATCGATAGCTCAGGGCCCAAGAACCTTGTGCACATGTACCCTGACAGCCTCTGCCCTGATGTTTTTGCAGAAGAGTGAAAATAACGCTCATGGATTTGTTGTGGAAATGCAAGGACGGTCCACACAGAAGGACACCAAGCGAGTAACCAAAGCAGAGCACACGTTTAGTAAAAGTGTCTTTCCTTTCTTCGCCCATAAAACAATATGTTGGTTGTACTTACACACAGATCTTACAACTCTGCCACTTCATGCCAGCGTGCTCTCACACTCTCTTGGTGTGTATTCTAACGCAGAGTAAATAAAGCCTTTCAGATACTTTCCAAGTGGAAGCCCAGCTGAATTAATCGAGGACATTTAGAGGGGAGGATGCATGCCCGTCACTCATTTCTAGCATAATTGGACAATACTGACAAGAGGAGAAATTAAAACAACAGTGGTCAAACTGATTGCACTCTGTTAATTACCGTCACCTAAAAGGCTGGATGAAGACTTCAGCTCAGCCAACCAGAGCTATTCTCATTAGAAATCATATTAAAAATTTTCAATTGAAAAGTTGAGATACTCCAGCGTAGAGCAAAAATGACTTAGATATTGCATTCATCCCGTTTTGTAAAAAGTCACTCATTTGTCATGTAAGAGAATCACTTTCCTAGGGGGAAAAAAAGGTGGAGGGCTACAAAAAAATAGGTAAGGCAATATCTTTTGTTTCCAGGTGAAAGAATTTGATAAATAGAATAAACATGTGCCTTTGACCTCGTCTGTTTTTCTGGGCTTCATATTCCATTGACTGCAAATAATTCTCCCAGGCTTTCTCTATTCCCTCACCTCTTTCTACACCTCAGCTCCTTTCTACCTCAGCTCCTTATTATTTATCTGTTCTCCGCTGAGGCCATTTTCTCCAAGCACACCAATAGCCTCTTAGTTGCCGAAGCCCTGGGCTTTGTTCCCCCCCAAGCTCTTCATCAACTTGATTGCTTAGTGGTTTCCAACAAGTCAAGGGCTCTTTGCCCAAGTCCTTCGGTTTCTCTCTCCTCTTCATTTCTTTTCTGATTCCTGTGTGAGCTCCTCTTGAACCCGCAGCCTTTCCTGTTATCAAGGGGGCTTTCTTAGATCCTCTCCCACCCTCATCCCCTTTTCCTCTCTTCTTTTACCCCACATGCTTATGGACTTCCATGGCTCCTGAGTGTCTGTCTCTACCTCCAACTCTTCTCCCAGGCTTCAGATCCACACTTTGAACCACTCCACCCAAATGCCACAGGCACCTCAAAGACATATGTGAAAACTAAGTAAGTCCCTTCCCCAGATGCACTTCACACACCCCGGCCACCACCTTGACCCCTCTCCTTTCTTCATCTTTTGCGACCGGTTAGTCAGCAAGTTCTATCGTGCTACCTCCTGATGACTCTAGAAATGTGCCCCTTTCTTGCATCACACCACCCGGGTCAGGCTCTTACCCTTTCTTCCTTGTCCTCAAATGGACTGTGTCTTGTGTCACCTCTCTTTAATTCATTATCCTTATTGTTTGCTGAAAATGCAATTTCTTGCTGAAAATGAAATTCTGTCCACGTTATTCTCCTGCTTAGAATCCTTCAGCAGTCTCCTGTAGCCTATGGGATAAAGTTTGCTTTCCTTAGACCAGCATTGTATGAAAAGGTCTTTTGACTCTTGCTCCTGCCCACCCTTGGATTCTCATTGTAATGGGATTGACAGGTGATGCGGATGTTGAGGAGTAATTAGGTCACAGAAACTCCAGCTTCAGGAGGGTTTAATGTCCTTCTCATGAGAGTAGGTTGTCACAAAGCAAGGACACGTCTGCTGTTTTGTTTCCTCTGTCATGCACACATGCTTCTCTTTGCAAACACACCCCTGCATTTCTGCCAAAAAAGCCCCACCCAAAGCTGAGCAAATGCTGGCACCATGCTCTTAGAACCCTCAAAATGTAAATTACCTGAATCTGTTTTCTTTGTAAGTTATCTAGTCTCAAGTATTCTGTTATAGCAACAAAATGGACTAAAACACTCCCCAAATTAAGCAGTTGAATCTCTGACTTGGACTAAAGCAAAACCTTCCAACTCTGCCATCCTGTGCCAGACTAACATGCTAAATGGTTATTTTCACATTCGCAGTTGTGAATAGACTGACTCAGTCTCCCGAGTGATGTCTTGCCAGTCTAGCTACCAGCCACTTCTCCTTTCTCAAAATTTCAAGTTCAAGGAGCTTGGCACAATGGGGAACTTCTAGGACCTTTCCTCACAAGAAGGCCAATATTAATCCCAATAAATTAGTGTTCAGGCATATCAGCATCTGTTCTTAAGCTGCCAATGTTTTCTGTGATCTATCAAGAAAGTTTAGATGGCTTGCATGGTATCATGGCTCTTCATAATGAGATATCATTTTCAGCCTATTTACAAATAATACGATTAATAATCTGATCTAAGACCTCTCCAAACTCAACATGAGTGGGAGTCATGTGGGAATTTTGCTTAAGATTTAGATTCTCACTTCGTGGAGCTAGAAAAGGACCTGGGATTCTGAGTTCCTGGCAAGGGCCAGGGATGCAGATGCTCATATGCTACAAGCCACAACTTAGTTGAGAAAAGTCTGAACCACCTCAGCCCCTGTGCTCCCACCCTTGGAATGCCCACTTATCTCAATTAATTGATTGATACTTCAAAGTCAAGCTGAAATGCCACCTCCTCACTATTTTTTTTTCTTACCTCCTGAAGTAAATGTGAACTCATCCTCCTTGGAATTCTTGTATGTTTGATTTTGGAAATCCCTCACCAAAAAGGCACAGCTAGCAGACTTTTCACATACATTTCCATTTTAGGGCACGTTTTACTGTCCTCCTCTAAGCTGACCCAGCTATATCTCAAGACGATCTCCGCTTGCATTATTAACTTTCGGCGGTAACTGAAGTGTTACTGGAAGCTCCTGTTCATTCAAGACGAGATAACCAGAAAAATGTGAACAACCTAGATTGTGCAGAATTGCACAAAAATAATTCATTTTCATAGTAATAACCCAGAGGCACAGAAAGCCTAAAATAGCTCCTGAATCATCAAAGAAAGATTAAAATTAAATTCAGCATATTTTAGTGGCAAATGATTTGATCTTGTTCTAATTCTCTGAGAACTGACATATGGGGTACGTGTATGTGTGATGTGTTCTAATTCCTTGAAAACATATAAGGAATATATAATTGTCATTTTCCGTCCCATGTAATATTTAGCACCCTTCCTGCCAACTTTGCCTGCCGTTCCCTCATCACACATAAACACACATATGCATACCCCGACATGCACACACATCATATGATTTCTCAGAGGGGGAAAAATAGAAAAGCCAGGATTCTACTACACTTCCTAAATCCCTAAAATAAACTCCCTGAAGCCTTCTTTTTTTTTTTTCTTCCTAAAATTGAAGACCTTACAATTTCTGGATTGAACTTAAATACTGCTTATTTCTCCATTTTTATGTCCCTATAATAAATTCATATCACTTTTCATTGCAAAGGGATTTGCAATGGCTTCAAACATGCACACACACAAAGTGAAAAACAACAAATTAAATTAAATATGCAGAAAAGAAACAAAGGTCAAATATGAATGAAACTAGGGAAGAGTTGTGGCCTTGCAGTGTGTTTTGTAAGGTGCTGGCTACTCATTGGCCTGGAGGGAGACTGTCAGTTGGTTTAGATCTGACTTCCTGTGCCCACTATCTCTTTCCTTTCTTCTTCCCACAACCCACCAGGTAGATGGGCAGGCTTTCCCCCATTCTTCCACTCTGTTACTTGCTTATACATATACCTCCCTTATTCTAGAAGTAGAATCCACCTCCCTGTCTTCCCCAGGGTTATATTGGAGCTGCTTAATTTACAAGGCAGAATAAATCACACATTCGTTTAATATTTTTAAACCATTATTTTGAATACATTCTTTTCCTAATAGATTTTAGTAACCTGCCCCAGCTCTAAAGACATTTCGTTTAGTCCAGGAATCTAATTCCCACCAAGGAAGTAGGACCTAGGACTCTTCCTGAACCTGCATCTTCATCCATTTTCCAGCCCCCAAAGTTAGTCCAGATGAACCTCATTATTGGCTGAATCTCACTTTCTATCCACAGAAGTCCTTCTCATCCTGCAAAGAGGCTTGACTTTCTCAATCCTGCCTCCATCCTAAATGGATTCCAGCCACACAGCCAGGAAAGCTTCCTTCAAGTGGAGAGGAGCTTAGGGTGGGTCCTACATCTCCAACTGGATAGGGAGCAGTTGTCACAGCCCCCAAACCCACAGGAAGTGAGGACTGGCTCTCTAGCTGACACCCTCACCAGCCACATCCTGTCTGTGGCCTCCAGAGACTTCCTCAAAAAGGAAACAGGTAGTGGCTGAGTATGGCTTCTCAGAGGCTCTTACACAGTCCCCTCATTACTTTTAGGACATCCTTTTCATAGGCTATTTAATAGCCTGTATCTACATGTAGCTGTCTCTCTCTCTCTTTCTTTCTTTCTTTCTTTCCATGCCTATTTATTCAGTGCCCTCAATATGTAGGCTCTCTGCTGGGCAAAGGAAGTCACGTGAGCAAACAGAGGCTGACCCTCTCCAGAAACCTGGCATTAAGCAAACATTTATGCAAATATATCATATCATAAACCATTGATTTCAAGGTGCAAATATGTTTTTAAGCATCTCAGCATATCCAGTATTGAAAAGTGCCCTACATTCAGTGTGTGTCCGGATCAAGTCAAGTTATTCCAGAGAGTATTTGCACTGCTGGGTTCTTTCAACCAGGGCTATCCTAACATGGGGCTCCCTTTACAAATTACACTCTCCAGTTGAGGTTTTCTGGACCATACTCGCAGGGGGACATCAGAACACAAACTTGTGTCCATGATCACCTTCTGGTGCAAGTGAGCAGGAGAGAGACTTTTCTTGCTCCTTCCCCCAGGGGCCAAGGACAAAACTGGCACATTTTCTTACTGTCTCTTTATTCTAGCTAGGTTCATTTCTCACCTATGCTTACGTTGATCGGCCACCTTTGTGGGGCAAGTCTTTTGATAATTCCCTACCTTGATCTTGTTTTGTTGAATCTCTTTAGAGATGTGTATAATAGCGCTACATTTTACCATCACTGGTGCCTGAAGTTCTATAAAACACAGTGATTACAATTGTGACTAAGAATCGTGGAAAAACAGTGCACAAAGGGGGTGACCTAATTTATATCAAAGGCCTCTATGACTCAGAGACCTGGAAACTGAGTCCTAAGTACTGAGATAAACCACCAGGGCTGAGTGTCGCAGACAGGTGGGAGAGGTGTGCAAAGCCCACTCTCAAGTTCCTTTAGTGGGACTATCTCCCCAGGGCTTCAAATCCAAAGGAAAAGAAAATCTTTTCAGTGAATCACTCTTCTTTGAATCCTGAAATAGAAACAGGATGGATTCAGGCTTATAAACTACTTTAAAAGTCATATTTTACAAAATGAACAGGGTTAGGCCCTCTGATTATAATTACCTCCCATAATTTCCTCAATCCGAAGTTGATTCTTTTCCCTGTTGTGCTAAATGCACAGTAACTTGGCATGTGGATCTGTAACAAGACAAATTACCACATCACATACACCTTTTGCATGGGAGAGGTATGAAAGCCATTCCTTCTCACTGTTTTTTCTACAACAAGCTCAACTCCAGGGGCCTAGAATAACAGACAGGAGACAGCCTTCAGTATTGGGAAATAAAGTATGATTTGGAACAGGTTCATGCATGAAGACTTTTTGGCTGGTGTATGGAAGCCAACTCTCCTTTTGGGCCATCCTCTTTAAGTCAGTGTACAAACCAATGCCTACCCAGCAATCTTCTATTGGTACTTCCTGGGACTTCAAAACTGTGATGCTAAAAAAAGCACAATTCATGTTTTTCTCATGTGTAGCTCTACCGAGAAGAACACCCAGGGATTTCCCTGCTCTTCCTGGGCCATCTTAAAACTCACAGATTGAAAATCTCAGTCTGTTATAAGATCAAATAATAAGTACATTTTTACTTATCTTTTAGAGTTCTGCTATGAGAATTTCTAGATAAAAGTAAATGATAAAGAGCCATCAACTCACTAGGTGGTAAAAATGTCCAGTTAACGGATAGTTCATCCGGATAGAATTTTTTTTCAACCAAGCTTACTGATCCCAAATGATGAATCACAGGTGGATTTCTAGGAATGTGTTCAGTCATGGCTCTATTCTATACTTGGGTTGTCAGAGACACTCAGACCAACATGCCAGTGTGCATTTGCTAGGCTGAAATGTGGAGTTCACAGAGGTTCCCTGGCAGGCTTCCCTCTGGGACCAGGAGCACATTCTGGACTCAAGAGAGTTACAGAGAGCTGCTTCTTTGTCAACTGTCTCATCCTCAAACAAAAATAGGATGGAGACGGCCACCAGGAATGAGATTCAGGTGGACAGCTGCACTCTCTGTAATCATATCCTCTGTTGAGTTGAAGAGGTGAAGAACTTCTCACCGGATGGCTTTTAATTTTATTTCATCTGGACTACAGGTAGAAAAATGAGTCTCTCTACCTTCTCTTCCCTATTTTATGCCACTATGAATATTTCATTCAAAGAAGGGCCTGTGGCTTTGATAAAGAGCAGCAGAGGGTTGATTAACAGACCATTGATTCATCCAAACAGTAATGAAAGAGCACCTACTAGCTATTCTGTGCTGCTTATGTAGGGAACACGTCCTGTTCTTTAAAGCTGTTATATCATGCAACTCCATCTCCCTCTTATTCTTCTTTACTTTTCTACTCTTTCTCCTCCTTTCATGTTAAGATTTATACTTGCTATTTCGAATGTGTCGCCTCTAAAATTCAAGTGTTGCCAGTGTGATCGCATTAAGAAGTGGGACCTTTAAGATATGATTAGGTGATCAGGACTCCTTCTGTGTAAGTAGGATTAAGGTCCTTACAAGAGGAACTTTATGCAGCATCCAGTTCACTTGACCTTTTGCCACGTGAGGACACAGTGTTTCTGCACTCTGGAGGATGCAGAAGGCGCTATCTCAGAGGCTGAGAACTGGCCTCACTGGACAACCTGCCATGGCCTTGATCTTGGACTTACAAGCCTTCAGAACTGTGAGGAAACACATTTGTGTTCTTTATAAATTATCCAGTCTGCAAGTATTTTGTTATAGTACCACAAACAGACTAAGAAAGAAAGACTTAGGAGAGTTGACATTTCAGTGTCAATGTGACTGCCTTAAAGGATATTCAGTTGGTGTTATGGTTTGGATCTAGAATGCACCCCCAAAAGCTCATGTGTTGAAAGTTTGGTCTCCAATGCAGCAAGGTTCACAGGTGGGGATGAGGCAATCATTGGATCGTGCGGGTTATAACCTCCTCAGGGGATTAATTCATTTCATGAACTAATCATTCGAATAGACTTACCGGGTGGTAACTATAGGCAGGTTGGGAATGGCTGGAAGAGGTAAATCATTGGAGGCATGCCATGCTCTGGAAGGGTTTGTCTTCTCTCTCTCTCTCTCTCCCCTCCCCCACCTTCCCAGCTACCACGAGCTGAGCACCTCTCCTCTGCCATACTCTCCCACCATGTTTCTGCCTTGGAGCTGGCCATCCATGGACTGAACCCCTGAAACCATGAGCCAAAATAAACCTTCCCTCCTCGGCATTGTTCTCGTCAGGTACTATGGTCACGGTGATGGACTGCTGACTAACACAGCCAGCAAAGTAATATTTATCCTCATTGCTCAGCAGGCCCTGAGCCCAGCCCTCTTCAGCTGAAAGGGAAACCCAGATATATTTGCTTTTCATTCGCGTGATGGGTTTTCCCCAGGTGTATTTGTGAGGGTGTTTCCAGAGGAGGCTGGCAGGTGAGCAGGTGCACTGAGGGGGAAGGACCCACCTTCGGTGTGGGTGGGCGCCATCCAACTGGCTGGCTGGGGACCATGAGAGAACGAGTTAGGGAAGTGTGATTTAGCCCCTTATATTTCTGAAGCCAGGGTGCCCCTTTTCTCCTGCTCGTAATATCAGAACTCTAGGTTCTCCAGTCTAGACGAGTCTGAGACTGGTCTAATGGCCCCATGATCTCAGGCCGGTGGCCTCACTGAGAATTTCACCATGAGCTCCCCTGGTCTGAGCCTCATTCAGACTTGGACTGAGCCCTGTGATGCTCTTCTCATCCTCCAGCTTGCAAAAAGTCTACCGTGGGACTTCTCAGAGAGCCAATTCCCATAACAAATCTCTTTTCATCCCTCTCTCCATGTATGTCTTATTGGTTCTGTTTTTCTGGAGAACCCTGACCTAAAAAAGATGATACTGACTAATTATTAGATCAAAAAATTATATTTGGTTTGGAAAAAAAGAGGAGTCCTAAAAGTGATTAAATCTCAATTTCAATTGTCAACTTTAGGCTCTGTAGAATAAAGTGCCTAATTACCTCCAAAATCAAAACCAAGGTGGGTGTTCAGCTACGGCAGCTTGGAGGAGGCACTTTCAGAGAAAGGATGGTGACACTGGGCTGGTGCCAAGAATTTTTTCCCAGATTTGATTAAACTTAAATCTGAGCCAGGCATGATGGTTCACACTTATAATCCTAGTACTTGGGAGGCTGAGACCAGAGGATCTGGGTTTGTGGCCAGCTGAGGCTCTCCACAATTTAGTGACACCCTGTTTCAAAACAAAGAATAAAAAATAGGACTAGAGGTATAGATTGGAGGTTGAATGCCCCTGGTTTCAATCCCTAGTATTGGAAAAAAAAAAAAAAAAAAAGGACTTAAATCTGTCCCTTTTACCAGAGGAAACCCATGGGCTTATGGGAAGAAATAAACCTTTTATTTCAATATTAAATTTTGATGTTTGAAAACAAAAGCTGACGTGCTATGCCCCAGTACACAAAGTTCTTCTAACCTGGACTGATCCTCAGAATTTCAGAGGGAAATGAAAACAGATGAGAGCTCACCGTGGAATCCACAGGCCCTGGGGACCCCAGCACTCACCGCAGAGAACCTAACAACAAACCCACTTACCTGGGG
Source organism: Graphiurus murinus (assembly GCA_004027655.1). NCBI lineage: Eukaryota > Metazoa > Chordata > Mammalia > Rodentia > Gliridae > Graphiurus > Graphiurus murinus. Next base: position 92,315 of record PVLC010003478.1, read on the forward strand.
ATTGGTTGGCTCTAATGTGAAAAAGTTTGGAAGGGGAAATGATCTGGTCTTGCTTGCTTATGATCCCAAGTCAAGGATAGAGAAATGACAACTTCCTTTCTCCTTGGGTTCTCCACTAGCTGCCTACAAATGGCCAAAAGGAGACTAGAAAGGGGGAGTAGAGGGTGCAGCCTCGGGAGGTGTAGGGCAGTGGTTCTCAAACTCTCCTGATTTGCTACACACAGGAATCATCTGGAGAGTTTTAAACATCTGGGCCTGATGCCTAGGCCATGCTGGGGAGGAGAGCGGGAACCACTCATTAAATTGTGACACGGCAGGTGTGTGAGAACCCGGGTTGGCAGCATTTTTTTGAAGACCCGCAGCTGTCTTCCAAGAGGAGCCTGTTGGGAGCCAAAGGTATGGACAACACTTTCCAATTAAGTGAGCCTGAGAATCTACACGTCTAGTCACCTCCCAGGGGTGCCCATGCTGTGGACTCCCAGATCACATTTATTTATTTATTTATTTATTTATTTATTTATTTATTTATTTATTTATTTATTTTTGGAACTGGGGATTGAACCCAGGGGCACTCTACCTCCGATCTACACACAGGGCCCTATTTTTTATTCTTTATTTTGAAACAGGGTCTCACTAAGTTGCAGAGGTCCTCACTAAATAGCTGAGACTGGCCAGGAACCCGAATCCTCCAGGCTCAGCCTCCCAAGTACTGGGATTAAAAACATGCACCACCACACTCGGCCCAGACCGCATTTTAAGTAACAATACACAGAGTCTCTCTCCCCAGCCCAGCCTCACACTGCTGCTCTGGCCAAGTGAAAGAAACTGAGAGATTTGAGGCGTCGGCCTGGAGCAGTTCTGCTGGGTAGGCGGGCAGAGGGGCTACAGTGTGTGCGTGCACACACACACATAGTCATCGTGTCAACATAGTCTGGAAAAAAAGTTAAGAAAATCCGTGTTACCCAGAGGAGAGTATTGCTTGCCATTCAAGGCAGGGCATCGCAGTCGCCCACATTAGCTTCTTTCGTTCTCCCTCCACCCAATGCCACACATAGAGAAAGACTCCATCTGCCCTGGATCTCCAACCAGAATGCCTGGATTCCTCTGCCTGCCTGGAGTTACGCTGCTGGGTGATGTAGGGACAGGCTTAGGCCATGCCCTCAGCAGAGGAAATGTTCGAGGTCCTCCCATCTTTAGAGCAAACGAGAAACCGAGCCTTCTCCATGGACTTTGGGTTCATCTTCTAGCACAAACTCTTCTCCATCTTGCACACAGCTTTTCAAGAGGAATCCAAGTAGGCACTGTTGGAATAGAATCCTCATAAAGCACCCCAACATGGCATAATTCTGGCTTCTCTTCTGGGCATCAGCTGGTCAGCTGGCGGTGCCTTCCTGTGCCCAGAAACCAGCCAACCTATCACTCCTGGCTGGCTCCAATTTCCTCCCCTTCATCCCACCCTATGAAGCCCCGCACCTGGTCCTGCAAGACTGCCCCCTACCCTACCTATAAATATTGGTTGTTTTCCTTTGTACTCAGGAACAATAAACTTTCTCCCTCTCTATCACTCCGTTCCTCCGGCCTCCGACGGGATTCCTTGGTTAACCCTTACACGCACCTGCTGCCCACACTCTTAGAGTCCATCCTGCCAATATTTAAAATGTTGACATTTTGTTCATAGACTTTTTTTTAATCCTGACTTAAAATATTAACCTTGATTACCTTGATTGCCAGACACAGTGGCACACACCTGTAATCCTTGTACTTGGGAAACTGAGGGAGGAGGAGTACAAGTTTCAGGCCAGCCTGAGCAATTTAGCCAGACTCTGTTTCAAAACAGAAAAAAAAAAGGGCTGAGGGTGAAACTCACTGGTAAAGCTCCCCTGGGTTCAATCCACTCTCTGTTTTACACACATACACACACACATAAATAAAAATAAAAATAACCTTGATTATTTTTTGCACCTCTAAAATTTTACTCCCAAGTTCTCCACTCTCTCTGTTTAGTTCTCAACCCCACTATGTTCTGTCATCTGCTCCCAAACTGCAATGGCTTGAACGGCTCATTAAAAATCTGCTATGTGTCATTTGTTTTAAAGGACAATTTTTCAGTCCGTTTCCTTGACATTCCTTTAAGCATTCTAAACACAACAAACAAAACATACACAAATGTGATCAGTATAAAGAATGTTGCTACTGTAGATACACCTATCCCTAAAATGACAATGTCTTGTTTTCTTCCTCATTTATTTTAATACTACTCTTATGTTTTCTGTTTTGGTTTTTGTTTTTTGTGGTACTAGGGATTGAACCCAGAGGCATTCTACCTTCAAGCTACACTCCCAGTCCTATTTTATTTCTTATTTGGAAACATGGTCTCACTAGGTTGATGAGAGTCTCACTATTTGCTGAGGCTGTCCTCCAACCTGTGATTCTCCTGTCTCAGCCTCCCAAGTACTGGGATTAAAGGCATGTGCCGCCATGCCCGGATCTACTCTTATCCTTTCTAGGATTACAACAATATTTGACTAAACTCTTTCCCAAGGTTATAGTCTTCTTAGTTAGACCAAAAAGAAAAGGGATATCAACTCAGACAAACCAGGGTTATAGGATCTGATTGACCCACTGTTACTTGGTTAGGACATAAACCCAGGTTATTTCTCCAAGATTGTCCAGACACAAACCATAGACATCAAGCTGAAACTTTCTTATTAAGATAATCTTGACTTTTTATGTAAATTAAAATATGTAAGTCCACTCTGTTCCTATAAGTTATAGTTTTTAATAGTCTGGAATTTTCCTACCAAATGTCAAAGCAATTTCTTAATTGGCACAATATAGCCCATCATCCTGTCCCTGTTCCAACAGGTCCTGATCCATTGCTTGTGTGCTTGTATCACTTGGAAGCTCACTATGATTGTATAGTTACAACATATCAATAAACTATGCAAAAATAAAAATGCAATGTACAACTGCCTTACTGGTGTCCATTATAGTTATTGGGGCCATACAGAGGTCTTATCTCCCAGGAGGGGTGGAACCGCCGTAACTCAGTGATCCTTAAGGACATTTGACAGATTCGCTGTCTCAGAAACAGGGCTTTGAACCTTCTCTCTGTCTAGTTTCGAGTGTGACCACTAGTATTTGTAAGGCCCTTTTATTCTTAGTAGAGTTTCTGTATGTTTTCCCAAGACAATTTGGCTAACTCATCATGCCCTGCTATTTCTCCTTTTCTACATATGCAGATAGAAATTAGCTTCATTTCTGTATTTTAAAATCAAGCAAGCCGGGTGTGGGAGCACACGCTTGTAATCTCAGTACTTGGGAGGCTGAGACAGGAGGACCTCAGGTTTGAACCCAGCCTTGGCAACTTAGCAAGGCTCTCAATAACCTAGTGAGACCCTGTTTCAAAATAAGAAATGAAATTGGGCTGGGGGTGTAGCTTGGAGATAGAATGCCTCTTTGTTCAATCCTCAGTACAAAAAAAAAATCAAGCAGAATTAATAGAGGAAATAAAACACCAATTTATATTAGTTTCCTTTCATTAAAACTAATAAGAACTAAGCATTCCCTTACAGCTAAACTTCTATATTCATCCTAATTACATTTACTATACTCTATATTAACTTTTTCTGGATATCATTATGAAATTACAGCCTTTCACAAACTCATCACACTTCAATTAACCACAATTATTATCCCCTTTTTGATGCTCAAATCATAACTTGGCCAATGGGAGACTTCTCAGCTGGCTCATTTGTCCTTTAACACCATTTCTGGTGTCTTTGAAGGTATCTCTGTTTTCTGTAACAATTGAGTATCTATTCTGTGTATGTGTGTCTGTGTTTGTGTGTGTGTGTGTGTGTGTGTGTGTGTGTGTGTGAAAGAGAGAGAGGGAGGAAGAAGAAGAAGAAGAAGGAGAAGAAGAGGAGGAGGAGGAGAGGAGGAGAAAAGGAGAGGAGGAGGGAGGGAAGGGAAGAGAAGAGAAAGGAAGGGAATGGGGGGGAAGGGAAGGGAAGGGAAAGGAAGGGGGGAAGGGAAGGGAAGGGAAAAGAAGGGAAGGGAAGGGAAGGGAAGGGAATGGGGGGGAAGGGAAGGGAAGGGAAAGCTCGCCAGGAGTGTTAGTTCCTTCTCCTGAAGGTGAATGATAAGATCTGAATCTGAGCATTTAAAAGGCCAAATATTGGCATAGGACCAACACTTGAACACATAGGCACAGGTAAAAACTTTCTCAACAGGACCCCAAAAGCACAAGCAGCTCAAAGGAAGATCAATGCATGGGATTGCATTAAACTGAAGAGCTTCTGCAAAGCAAAGGAAACTATCAGGAACCTCAACAGAGAACCTACAGAGTGGGAGAAAATTTTTGCCAGTTACACTTCAGCTAGAGGTTTAATATCTAGGATATACAAAGAACTCAAGAAAATCGCAACTAAGAGAGCAAATAACCCAATCAAAAAATGGGCAAAGGATCTAAATAGACACTTCACAAAAGAAGAAATACAAATGGCCAATAAATGTATGAGGAAATGTTCCACATCATTGGCAATCAGGGAGATGCAAATCAAAACTACCCTGAGATTT